>JAWWMP010000036.1:13061051-13198220 GCA_035047865.1 Dendrocincla tyrannina | reverse complement strand
CACTGTAAGTGAAAATTCTCCATTCCTCTCCTGTCTCCTAGTGTGATTCTATCTGCACTTTACTCAGTGCAAAAGCTTTTTCAGTGACTCTTAATTCAGATTTTGCAGTCATTGAAAGGACCTAATATTGCAAATGATCTAAATTCTTGCATTTAGAAGTCTTGATCATGACTCTCTGCTTGCTGACAGTAGTGGGAGGCTGTTAATATAATTGGAGTAGCTTTTATTTGGCGGTGTGATCAGAAAATCCAGCCCAAGGTGTACCTCATTGAATAACTGCTCAGACATGTCATTCATTGTGCCAGCAGCCCAGATCTGTGAAGTTCTACACAGAATAAAGTCTCTTTTAGTGGAACCTTTGGTGGCCCAGCACACATCCCATATCTCCTGTGGTGATCAGGAGATCCTGGTCTTCCATCTGGAGCTCAGTGGGGTCTCTAAAACAAGTGCAGGATTAATTTACATATGAGCACCCAATTAATTTATGCATGAGTACCCAATTACTTCATGCAGGAGCTCCATCTTAAAGGCATGTGGGCAACTTTACTCACTTTAATTCACTTGTTGTCCTCATGTATTTTGTGTCAAATCAGAGGCCAAATAAACCTCAACTCTATTTTTTAATAATTTCTCCCTACATACATATATAAGCAGAAGCATCTATTGATGCTGGACTGTGATTCTGCCAGCTTTCTTTCTCAAAAATACAGTATCATGAAGTTAATACTATTGGCTGCAGGTTGAGTTATGGGCCTGATAGGACAGTGAAAGATTCCAGCCATTGTGAGTACTCTTTTATACTTCAGAGACAGCAAGGGATGGAAAAGAGGAGCGTAAGAGCCAGCTGACTGACCACAGCAATCTTTGTCTGGTACTGCCCTCAGAAAAGGCAGCGTGACCCCACCAACCATTAAGCAAAAGAGACAAAATTTTATACAGACTCAACCCTTGCACTTTCCATTTTCAAAAGCAGCCTGCAGTGTGTAGGACTCGGTATTATAAAGACCTACCCCTGAGCTCCTAGGCTCTCCTAAAACCATCTTCAGCTCTCTCTGTGCTGCCCACATGTTACTTCTGGCTTCAGCCCAGAAGTCATCCGTGGACAAGCCTGGCCAGACGTGGAAGAGCTGGGTCAAACTGAAATCTGTTCCTCCAGACTACTTCCACCTCGTTTGAGTTGTTCAGATAAGCCACAGGGACAGCAATGCAGATTGGCACATGAGGAAACACTGAACCTTCACGTTAGAGTCAGCACGCCAAGTGTTCCTCTAGCACTGGAAATGGGTCTCTCCCAACATCCAACTGCAGGAGTGAAAGAAGCAAATGAGTGGAGCCCTCCCAACTGCGGGCATGTGTCTGTAATGCCGTGTGTGCATCATTGCTCCCGGCTCGGGAAGGGACCCTGGCGACCCACTGTAGCGGAAAACCTGTAATTACTGCGTGTGCAACACTGAAGAAAAGACAGGCCACTACAAGGTGAACAAATCAAGCTCTGGCAGACAAATAGGAGTGGTGAAATGTGAGCCCTTGGGCCCCTGTGACAAACATGGCACTGCAGAGTGCTTTCATTTGTCACCCAGGGAGCTGCAGCCCCTGTTAGCACACGGGCGCCGTGGGGCTGGCGCCACTTCCAGGCCCTGCCTCTAAATCAGCTCTGCTTAGCATTCAGCTCCAGACTGGAAGGCTCGGGGACATTCCACTTTGCCTGTTTCTTAGGTCTTCCAAGTACTCACCGATTCGTTTGCTAAAATAGCACACAATTTGGAGCCACCGTGGTGTAACAGTAACCTTTCTATCTCCTGTTTGCTATCTGTAGCTGCTAGATAAATTTCAGATTGTGTAAATCCCTTATGCACTTCCTATTTACATGATTGCAAGATCCAGTCTGTTTCTTTTTGGCTTATTTGAGCGTTGAAGTGGCAAATGTTATTAAGTTCACTTAAATTTTTCCTGATCTGCATCCGTATAGTTGTGAAGCAAATTGGGACCTTCATGAAGTAAACAAATCCCAGGATAAGTATCTTCTATTTCAGTCACTGTTCTTATATTTTCCGTTATCTGAGCAGCAAAATTATACCTTTTCACTTAAAAAAAATTGGATTAGAATGTCTTGGCTTCAACTAATCCAAAATAGAATATATTTATCTGTGAAATATAAATCCCACAGATTTAATTTTGAGCCAAGATCTTATACAATTAGCATTTTTGATTCTTGCTTTATATTAGCCTTTTCTTAGCCTCTTTCTATAATCCTCACATCCTCTGCCACGTAATCCCATTTTAAAAATGCATTATTGAAACCTAATGATGAAAGATTGTACTCTAAAAATTGTTAAAAAGGCAGAACCCATCAGACAAGCTGTTAAATAAGAAATCCACCATTTCTTGTTTTCCAATGGGAATTCATAAAGTTTGTCTCTTTAATTCTTCCTCAGAGAATATCAAGCTATTGTACTAGAGTGCATTATTCCATCAAACTCTCCTGCACTCATTTTTATGGCTGTTTGCTGTATTTTTGTGTCCTGCACCTTTCAGCTCTGCCAGGCTCTGCTGCCTGGGTGTGTGAGCTCAGGGTAGGCAGCCGCAGACACCCACCTGCAGGCAACACTTTCAGGAAAACCTGGTTTGTTCCATCTTTTTTCCTCTTGTTCTTCACGTCAAAGTCATTCAAACTGAAAATAGCTGTTGAACTTTGATTCTGTGGAAATCTAGCACAGCAGGGACGTTTCTCACATTGTCCTGAATTGTTTCCTTCCAGCACTGAGACATCCAGGAGTATTCTGTATCAAATAAACTTGATGGCATCAGCTAAGTTTATCCCATCATTAATAAAGTGTTTTCATTATGATAGTGGTGATCAGTACCTGGATTTTCTGATGTGTTCTGCCTGAGGGTCAGTTTTGGCGCGGGTCTGATGGGTTCTGTGTATTTATCAGGCTCATGCCCATAAAGCCATCGGCTCCTACCAAGTCCAGGCAATCTCTGCTGTCATTTCCCGGCCCAGCAAGTGGCTGTGGGGTGAGAACAGCATTGTGGGGTAATTCCTTGTCATATCACAAGCCATTCAGCAGAAACTGCCTCTGTTGTCCCTTCTCTGTGTGCTGAGCCTATCGACTGTTAATCTGGATTAACAATGCTGAGTGCTGACAAGAAACGCTGATAATTTTTGCTCCATCAGACGATGACAATTCTCTGTTCCCTCTCCCCATCACAATGCACTGCTGAAGTTAATGCTGCTCTGGTGCTTTCACAAATTACATTCTATAGGGCAAAAAGAAAATTATTTGTGTGTAGGTAGTTGGTGCTACCAGAGACTTAAGGAATGTTGGAATCGTGGAAAGGAATAAAGCTTGTGGCTGCTGGGTTTGTTCTGAAATAGGCTGTGCTATATGTAATCATCTCTTGTAAGAAACTGGCAGGAGAGGGGGAGGAATAGGAATACCAAACAAAACAGTTATATATACAATCCAAATTTATTTATTTGCAATACCAAAACAGTGCACCGGAAAGTAGCAGGAAACTCAAAAACATTCAGAGGAGGAAATTCAAATTTTGTGAGCCCTGACCTACAGAATAAAATAAGAAAAAGAATGACAAGAAGAATGAAAAACAACCTTCTGAACATGTATGTGGGGCCAAATTTAGAAACAATGAGACATCTTCTTATGTACCAGTAAATAAAGACAATGTCTTTTGATTGCATTCAATTGGCACAGGCCGGATGAAAAGTTCAAATGCTGGCTAAGGAGACAGCACAAAAACATATTTTTATGAATCAGAAATGCAGAAAACTGATTGTAATTCATAACTCCATGCTGGTTTCATTGTTTTCAAATCACACACTGGTGCTTATGCAAGAGAATTCTCAGTTTAATATGCAATGAGTGTGCTATTCAATACTATATTTTATTGGGCATTAGAAAGAGTTATGGAGCCATCCATATGACATGGATTACAGAACATGTCAAGAAATCAAGGACAATTTTTGCTTCTCTACTAAGCAAAATATACTTTAGGTAATTGCTATTAACTGATATTACTTACCAGGAGACCTATTTTTATATAACAGAACAAGATGGAAAAGAAAAGGAGCATGAAAAAGTGAGTAAACACAGAGCTGCATTTCACAGAAAAAGGATGTTTTGTTTGTTTTGACCAGCTATTTTAATTTGATCTCGTGTAGAGAAATTAAAAGATGGAGCTTTAATGTTCATTAATAGTTTTCACAAAGGAAAACTCAACGTCCTCTAAATGTTTTTGGGTAAGTTCCATGATTAGAAAACATTTTTGTAGTTTAAAATAATAAAATTGGGCAGAACAAAAGAAGTAACAGGTCAGGAAAGATTCCTTTGCGTTTTGAAACAGGAAGTTGTTTAAGGACTGCGATAACAGGGCTATGGAGCTCTGGATTTGAATGCTTCGTCCAGCTGAAGACTTTCTAAGTGTCCTTGGATAAATCAGCTGATAAATCATAAAGACTTCACCTTTTTTTTCCCCTCTCTCTGTCTTTTTTCCCTGATCTGATTTCCTTTTTTGTTTGATTTTATTAGCACTGACTGCTGATTTGATCTTTGTGCAGCCCCCAACACAGCAAGAGTTGTTTTGAATTTTAGTGGGTGATGATTGAAGCCTTTATGCCCTGTTATAGTAATAAAAAATGCTTATTAAATTTTGCAAACATTTGGCATAGCCTGCATTCAGTGTAAATAGGGGAACCCACTGAAGCGTTTCGGAGTTACAATTCAGTTGCCTGCTGTATTTTTTCATTATTTTTGAACTCTGTGTGCCAGAACACGCTCACTTCTCCAACACAGTTTTAATGTGTATTTTCTTATCCTGAACAGAAAAAGCATCCTCAAGACTAAATGAGTCACAACAAGAAAGGAAACAGAGATAATTGAAAAAAAAATTTAATACTTTCTGAACTTATTCTATCCTGAGTCACAGCATTTCAACCAAAACACAGCTTTGTTCCTGCTGGTGTCTTTGTGTGTGTTGCTTGGCCATTCCATTCAGTGGTACCACGTCTCCTGCTCTACCACGATTTCAGGGAATGCCACCCTTCCACACGTGGGGCAACTAACTCTTTTCAGGAATATTAAGCACGTTAAAAGTTGCTTCCTGGCATTTCCATGGGGCATTGCCTTTCTAGAAATGGCACATTTAGCAAATGTGACACTGGTTAAATTAGAATTTCTGTTTTGCAGGGTTTGGAACACTCTTGCAAAGGACCTGTGTTTATCTGAACTGTAAGGACATGTAGAGTTCAAATAAAGGGGTAACAATTCGAATACAGCCAAGATACACTGTCTTTAGCGTCTTCATATAAAACAAAACTGTATCTTCATAACTTTAAAGAAATCAGTTGCGTCCTAAAAGACTTCCACTGACAGAACAGATACCAGGGAAGGGGATTTGTGCATTGAAAACAAACAGAAATTCAACCCTGGCTGTTCTTCCTCAAGCAAAAAAGTCCTTCACAAGTAGCCTGCTCCATGTAGTGCAAACCAGTGAGCAGGTTCCTTAAGTACCAAAGTGCCTTATTTTATCACTTCCATCATATCCACAGAGAGAGTCATAATTAACCTACAAGCTCCTTAAAGCTATAAGCACCAATTCTTTTAATTGGTTAAATGTTAGAAACTTACATTATGGAAATGCAAGGAGGGTTTACTGAAATTTCTTCTAGTGATAATCCATCTGTCTTGGATAAAGGCCAATGTACAAGCAATTGTGCCACTCTCAAAGAGCAGCAGAAGAAAGATTTCTCCTTCTTGTTCCACGTGAGTCAACATGATCTCTGTATACTTTTATATTCCTAGCAACAGTCACAATAGCTTTTCTGAGCAGGATGCAGATAGTGTTGAACATGAGCAGCTGACATCCCCGGTGCTATACCGTGCTTATGGTAAGCATGTTTATCACTGCTTGGAAACGGCACTATAAAAATGAATATGCTTTATTCTTTTAAAACATGCATAGGATCAACTCTTTGTAGCAGCTAACAATTTGCAAGCAGAGGAAGCTCAACCCAGGTACTTTTAGAAGCATTATGACAGAAATATCTGTTTTCAGCATTCCAATGTTAGTCAAGACAGACAAACCCCTTCCTGCTGCCCTGCAGCAACACAATAGACAGATTATTTTGTTATTTTTTGACTGCTGTGCTCACTGCTTACCTCTAAAGGGCTTGGTAATGGCAGGATAATATCTTAAATTAGAGAGGTGCACACACGATTTCATTTCATTGAAAACATATGCGCAATACACCTCGATTCTTTGTAAATATTTCTATAGCACACCTGAAGTATTAGGAAGCTATGAAGATAATTTCATTTGACCTGCTTTAGAAAACAAATAAGTGTTGCTGTGTGAGGAGCCTGGCTTTTGTCTGGCATTTGTATTGAATTTGCTGAGAGCTGTGTCCTAAGAGATGCTCCACAGCTGTAGGAGCATCTCAGCACCTCCTTCTTCAGAGGGAGCCTGAGCCTCACTCTTGTATAAAAACACCTGGAGTCTTGTGAAAGCTCCTTACAGTTCCAAATATCCAGCACCACAAGAATTCAGTTTAACTATAGGGGCTAAGGAGTCAAGCGTTTCCAAGCAGGGAAGAAGCACATTAACCCAAAGCATGGGTGGTTTGGGTTAGGGTTAGTATTCTCACAGCCATATTATAGAATCAATTGGGTTGGAAAAGACCTTTAAGATCATAAAATGCAAAATAAACCCAGCACTGCCAAGTCCACCACTGAAACATCATCTGAGCTACCTGCACCATAGGGGGTAATGTTAACCCAGCTGAGTTATAGACAGTCTTCATGTCCAAAATACATCAGAGAAATGCTACAATAACAGTTATGCAAGAAAAACTGAAGATAAATGTTTGGGGATGTCCCCAGGTCACAGCACTTGTCCCAAAGCCGCCCTAACCTCCCCCTGACCCCAGAGTCCCTGTGCTGTCCCTGCAGTGATACTCTGCTTCGTAGATGGGCGTCATCGGTGTGTTTCCATCCCAGGTGGCACTGAGTCATTGAGAATGAGTAAAATCACACATCAGAGTGTCCCAGTTTGCTGTTACAAACACTGAAAGTTCAGAAGATTGTTTTCTAAATTGTTTCTGAGATGTTATTACCTTTCTTGTCTTCGAGTGACTCTTGCAGCAGCCAAATGCTCTGTGCTGTTAAAATGCGTCAGATGCTGCCTGTAGTTTATTGTTCCCTTGAAGCAATTTATTTCATTATAATGTACTCATGAAAGAACATTAGTGTTTAATTATCAGGAGAACTATTCTTAGCAAGGCTCAGACTGAAGTATGAAGTCCTTGACTGTTGCTGCTCATCTACAAACTGATGGTTGACAGAGCAAATGTCACACACGTTAGTTCAGTGATCTCATGCAAATAATACCTGTTGTGAACTTTATCATTTTTCTATTAAAATTCTTTTTGAGAATAAATCTTGCCAATTCGACATAGTCTGAATGACAGAGTGAAAACTCATGTGAAGTGGCTTTGCACCACTGCAAGGAAAAGCTCAGTATGGTCATATCTGCATGCAGTGAGGTGCTGCCCACCGTGTGTGAAGCAGGGATAGATGTGATCATAGATCTGGCTTTGCCCTCTGCACTGGGAGGGGAATTGCATTCGATAGCCTTGGATGCAAAAGTCTGGCAAAGTACAACAGAATTACTCAGGAGTAAGGCAGGGAAATAACCAAAAGCACAGCAGAAAGTGTCAGGCTCAGCCAAAGAGGTGAGGCAGCAAATTGTATAGGGAGAGACACTAGGGAGGGAAAATTATAACTTGTGCTTGAATATGGGTGTGCACCCCGACTGCAGGTGGGCTGCCTCCAGAGCCCAGCAGGGGCCCCTCTGTTTCTGGCCTACTTCTTGTCCATAAATCAAGATGAACTGCTTGTTGAAAAATCAGAGAGCCACGATGATAAAAAAGTGATAAATATTATTACACACAAGCACTGAGTAATGCAAGATAATTTTACTCATTGCTTCTATAGCTGAATATGCATGCTGTTCTCTGGATACACTGGGATCAATACTACAGTGCATCAGCTCCTTTAACCTGAAATGCCAAACACTGTTTCCCTGTCACTGTGATTTCTGCATTTTAATTTCAGTCTTGCCCTATGTTCTCCTCCTTCCCTCTGCTAATAAAATCCTGTGTCCCATATGCAGCACTGTTATGGAGGAGACAAACCATTGAATTTAAAATGTTCCTGGATTTCATAATCACTGACAAAAAAGCAAAACACCTAATTTCTTTCTACTCCCCCACAAAATCTAACTCTGTGAAAAATCCTACCTTTATCAGCCACATCAAAGCTGAAGTTTGTTCTTCAAGGCCTCAGAACTTGGCCTTTAATCACAGATTTGGCTAAATACCATGCACAGTGCAAACCAAAATGAACCTCAAGTGCAAGTACGTCATTTGCAATCCCAGCTGATTAATCATTTCGTTGTTCTTATAAATGACTGTTAATTGCCACGTGTGCCTCTCCATGCCAAATGCATTAAAACATGAGGTGGGAATTTTCATCTTCGCTGGCTGAAGGTACCCCAAGGGCAGGATGCTGTCACTAAGCAACTCAGAGAGCTGTCACCCACTCCCAGGGTGGCACTTCTGCCAGCAGTGTGACCCTCGTACCAGCATTGCACAGGAGTGTGCCCTGGGTGTGAGCAGTGCACCCACCTGTGAGCACTGCCTCCCATGTATGACCATGTACCCTCCATGATCTGTGCACCACATGTATGACCATGCCCCTGTGTGAGCAGCGCACCCTGTACATGATCAGTGCACCCTGTACATGATCAGTGCACCCCATGCGTGAGCAGTACACCCCATGCGTGAGCAGTGCACCCTGTACCTGAGCAGTGCACCCCCTGTGTGAGCAGCACACCCCATACAAGGTCGTGCCCCACCAGTGGCAGTGCTCCCAAACGAGCTGCAGGTGCAGGCTGTTGCCCAGGTGGAGCTAATTGGGCTCATCAGAGCCTTTTTATTGGCCTCACCTGTGCTGAGGGGATATTGGGGCAAAGTGGCACCAGAACCTTCCCTCACGACCTGCTGCTCCAGGAGCCTCCTGTTGTGCTTCCAAAGGTAAGGGAAGATATTAAACAAAAAACCTTGTATGAAATCCTCAAAGTATGTATTGTTGGTGGTAATTGTTCTGGTCCTTGTTCTCTTTTTGCTTTTGGCCTCCTCGGTGGTACTTTTTGTGCCGCGCTGTGCTAACGGGAGAGCTTTGCCTCACACCCCTCACACTGGCGCACAGTTTGTGAGGGATAATCGGGAGTTGTTTCTCTTCAAATACCCGAGTTTGGTTCCACAGTTACAGTGGTGGATGTTCTGGGTGTCGTGAAGAAGCAACACCATTTTCCCGCAGCAGGTTTTGTGACAAAAACTGTTGTTTTGTAACAGGTTGGTTTTGTTTCTTTCTGAGAGAGGGGAAAAAGGAGTTTGGTAACTCCTCTGTGTCTTTGCAACCTTAACTATGGTGCTTGCTATACCGTGAATGCTATAATATGTATTGATTTGCTTGCTTTCCTCTGTGGAATGTTTCATGTTGCTACTTGAAAGATGATTTTTTAAAAATGTGGTGTTATACTGAGTTGGTTCTGACATCAGAAAATCAAGGGAAAATGAGCAGAGGAGAGAGCAAGGATATCAAAATGATTGATTGCTGCATTAGCATTCAGGCACTGAGTGTGTTTTGCTTTATGAATTACTTGTTTCTATGGGTATGATTGTGGCTTCTGGGTTGGATTAAAAGATGTGTGTCCTAGGTATGGAAGCTTAATTTCAGAGGGATTGTGTTTCTGAGAACAAAGGAAGGAGGGAGAAGAGAGAGGAAAAAGGTTCTACAATTAAATACCAGCTCTGAACAATGCAGAGTGGGGAGGCTTAGATAAGTTTGGTCAGCCAACATTTATGAAACTGAGTTGGGGTTGATTGTTATCCCAATTGTTTGGTGATGTTGTAGAGTTTGGAGAATTGTTTAGGCATCTTTATGTTAGTGATATATCTTTTGTTATTGTTTTAAAAAGTACCATTGTTAATTGCTCTGTGGTGGTCTGGACTTGAGTGCTGATATCAAATGTTTTGGCACAGTAGCTAAACCTATGTCTAATTTTATGTGTAGCTCCAGTCCCACTGTTACTACTCCTGTGCTTAAAAGTAGCCACATGCTTTTGCTTTTTTTAATGCATATTTATATAAGGACCACAAAAATTCCTAAGTGTTCCCATGTGTTTTGAAGCTGTTGTAACATCACAAAAACACTCAGGTGCCAGACCGTGCAGCTGACCAACAGCCTTGGAAAGGGCTGACCACAAACATACCTGTGGCTTAGCCAAATCCCAAGGCACTTGTGCTGTCACTCCTGGGCCATCCAGGTGTGTGTTTAAGGGTCCTTTCATGAGCCACATGCCAAAGAGCTTTGCATGAGTGAGACATGCACTGCCTTCAGCAGACTGACAGTAAAGGATGCATGAGGAAATTCTGGCCAGAAATGACCCCTGGGTTCAGCACCCCTGGCTGAAGTATCTCCTGGTGCCTGTTTTCAGATTGGGTGTAGGTTTTGTCAACAGCACTGGTGAATTCACTATTGCAGCTGAGAACAGCAGACTGCCAGAGCCGTGGAGCTCCAGGTCTGTTTGTTACAAGGCAAGTTGTTTTTATGCATTCTCATCTTGTGGAACCAGCCATGCATGATTGTAATGAGTGATGGCCTGATTAAATCAAAAGCAGACATGGAAGAAACACTATTAATCTGTAAGCATATGTGATGCTAACAGCCATCAAAACATAATGTTGCAATTATCCTAGGTAGGCAAGAATAATTCTCTGTAATTAAATTCTGCAGATATATATTTGGATGCATGTTCTGGATCTTCTGTCATTTCTGTACAGTTAGAAAGAAAGGTACTACAATTATTCCCAGTTATCCTGACCGCGTGCCTTTTGATTGCAAATTCATTTTAGCACAGCCTGCCTGGGGACAGGCTTTGTAAATACAATGTGCTATCAAAACAGATCATGTGTTCTCAAACATGTCAGTGGCATCAGTATCTTTTTTTTTTTTCTTTTCTCCTTCTGTGGTAAAATAAGATGTAGTTTCATATCAGATTATACAGCTTTTTTGGAAACATCAAAGTAATAGTAAAGAATGTGTAATACACTGTAGCAAGTTGATTTAGATAAAACAGCCTCACCATATACATCAGCTGCAAAGACTCCTCCTGGCAGTTCTCAGAGGGTGGAGAGAGAAATGCAGTTTTGTGCTCTTCATTTCTGGGACTTTTTTGTAATTTTCCCCCTTGGTATCCCACCTAGAAAATCTGCTGAGTGCTTTCCATTCTTATTTTGATTAACAAATGCAGCAAATGCATGGATTCCCCCAGCACACCCCAATGATCATTCTGGGCACAAGAGTCACCTTGTGGCTGTAAGGACACTGTACTGCAGACTTAGGGCCTGGTGCTGCAAAGTGCAGCCCCCTGAGCAGCTTCACTGGTAGGTTTGGTTGCTCATTGTTTTGTTCCTTTTTGTCAGGGCTGAAATCCACCCTGATGCAAAATGCCAACACAACACCCTTAATCCCTTTGGGTCTGACCTTCTTCAGCTGCAAATAAAGTTCTAACAAGAAGTAGAAGATAATTAATTTGGTGTTCAAAGGTTTCATTGAGGTCCAGGCATACACACAATATTTTTAGAAATATTTCCCCAGTCAAATATCCTTTTCAGTGTCCAGGTAGTCTAATTTGCTGCTGGGGGTGGTTTGGAGTTTGGTGAAAAACTTGAAATTGCATTAGCCTTTGTCACTTTTGAAAACTAAAAACAAAACTGAAATGCTGGCTAATGAAGATATTTGATGATTTGTGGTGACTTTGATATAATAATTGACTTCTAATATATGGTTTCAAAGCAGTTTGATGAGATTCACCCTCGTGACTTCTGTATCTGTTCTATTCTTATCTTGAATGTCTATCATAAAGAGACCTCTTCATTTCTTTGTACTAAAATGCCTTTCATCATTTGAAGATTCTTGAAAAGTGTAATAGGAAAAAGAAATTACCAGGAACACACCTGATTAATTCACAAATTAACTGAGGCTAATTTAGGTGACATTAAAGCACCATGGCATTCATTAATAAATAAAACTATTATTATCTAAGGGAACAGGCATTTTCTCCTAACTTTGAATATACCTGTTTAGTTCCTATAATTTAAATAATCAAACAGTTTCTCGCTTCCCAGGGGTCACCAAGGGTGCAATTCATTGTGGTTGAATAGGCCTGCTTCAGCTGAGATATTCAAAATTGTAGGAGATGGCTGGTGCATAAGGCTTTGTCCTAGATACCTGCATGAGGGGGGATATTTAAACTGTTCACATTACAGCTGCAGCTTTTGCCCCAGAGACATATTCTGAAAAAATATTCATTTAATGTTGCTCCTGATGGCTTAGAAGTGTAGTTATGCTGCGGAGCTATTATGGGAATGGAGGCAGAATCACTGTGGTGAGTCACTGATGGATCAGCCTGGGACACTGTGGGATTCCTCCCTTGCTGTGAAATCACTGGTGTTATCCACCTGCCACCTCTGCCCTTTGTGAGGTGGTAGCTCCTGGGGTTTCTTTGGAGCTTGATGGGCCAGTTGTATTTAGTGCTGTGCAAAGTGCAGAGGGGGAAGAAACCCCTCCTGCTAAGCAAGTTGTGGTGTTAGAGGTGAAAGTGTGGAAAGGGACAGGTGAAACTTCAGCAAGAGGTGCATAAATCCTTGTTAGAATTGTGACCTGAGCCTGCCTCGGTGTTGCACCTCAAAGTGTAAGTCCAGGTCAGGAGAAGTCCTCCTAACTTCCATAAAAGTAGGACAGGGCTCAAGCATGCCAAGGGCATGCCAGCAGTGTTGGTGGGAAAGGAAAATAAGAATACTCCACCTGGATTTTTTAGTTACTTTACCTTTCTTGGAGATTGATGTGTCTTGACTGCCATTCCTTTGGGCCTTGTGTGTAGTAACATTAATGACTAAAGGAGTTGCCACATTGGCAGACAGGTGGTGGTTTTGAGTGTTGTGCCCCGTAGAAGGAGCAGTTCCAGACATGGCCAAGCATGCATTGCCTTTGCCATCAATAATGAAATGATATATTGGGTTTTCTGAGCAGGCCTGTTCACTGCAGGGTGCAGGTGATTTTACAGCCCCTCTGTCCCCCTCCACCCAGGCTGTATCTGAGAACAGCCCCTGCCCCACCATTGTTACTGTTAGTTAGATGGGAATGGTTCAGAGAGGAGCCAGCTGGAGGAGGGGGTATTTTTAGTTATTCTAAATACTTCAGAGCCTTATATAACTGGATTTGAGCAATAGTTGATGCCAGACAATCTCACATAATCAGTTACAGCGCTCCATCAGCTCTCTCCTTATATTCACAGAACAGTTTGTGCCCCGAGAGGTGGGTTAGGCAACAAGCATCACATCTAGAGCTGCAAAAACTGCAGGGGAAAAACCAATGGGTTAGAGACTCCTGAATAGTCAGAGCATACATAAGAAAATCAAAACTTTTGGTTTATTTCCAAATGGGAAGAACTACACTGGTAAATATGCTCAGGTTGAAGTTGTATGGTTCAGTACTGAATGTGTTTTAACAAGCATCTGCTGGATCTGTTGATACCTTCATCTGGGGGGCTTGATTTAAGCTGTGCTGGTAAACTTCCAGGCCTTGTGTTGGGAACAGGAGGATTGCTTTTCCATTACAGGCATAAACACTAGGAAACTCAGTCCTGGAGTGTGGCTGACTTTCATTTGTGCAATGGCTTATTATTGGCACTTTGCTTAGGTGATGGTCTTTGTAAAGGTTCCTGTGTTTAAACAAATAAATAAACTGTGCTCTATCCATGTGGGACACGTGAGCTCCAGCCTGAGGACTGCTGCTGAATTCTTATATTGCTTAGTTATGCTCAGTGTTTACAGAAGTTCACTGCTGTTTGCTCCTCTCTATCCAGTTGTGTGGTATCACCTACTCAAACATTTGGTGCTCCCTGAAGGAACTGTAGAAATGGCCAGGAAAGATAAAAGTAGAAGGTCGAACAACAAACTGCACTGTGCAATTAACCTGGCTGCTGTTCCTGAGTCACAAATAGAGGCTCTTTTCCAAAAAAGGGATCAATATACAGTTATTGTTACACACGAAGGAAAAATAAATAGTGTCTTGAGCTTCTTTTCATGAGGAATTCCTTATCACTCCTGAGCAGCTTGGGATAGCACAGAAGGCAAACAAGCCTTCAAAGGTTCCCCTTGCAGGGAGTGTGGCTGGAGCATTCAAATGACATTGGTTCAGTTCCAAGTTCAGATGATGTTGACTTTTAAACCTCAGCAACACAGAAGGTGCTGGGCTGTGGGAAAAGCAGTTCTCAACCCAGCTGCTGAGGAAAACTTGGCATGGCTGAGTCAGCCCCGCATCTGTGAAGGGAGTGTCCAACCCCTGTGTGCTGCATTCTTAGCATGACTAGTAAGGCTGATGTGCAATCAAGACGGATTTCAACTTATTGAAATATATCACCATATATTGTCTCCTAGAGGAACCAGGACCCCCAAGTCTTATATGGGCTTTAGGGATCTGTATCTGTAGTATGGGAAAGTGCTGCGTGTTTTCCGAACAGTCTTCAGGTGAAAGAGCAGGAGAAGTTGCAGGTACTGATGAAACAGAGCTGTTTAACATATCAGAAGTAACCCAGAGACAGTTCTGTTCTAATGCTCCACCACCCCGTGAAGCTGCCCTTGGATAGATCCCTGTCCCTGAAAACCCACAGCTCAGGGGCTTTGTGTGATGTGGCGATGGTGATAGCTACCCTTGAGAAACTGGAGAACTTCAGAGTAGGGAGGGGATTACTTGACATTCTCCTACAAGTAGATTCAGTGCACAAAAGGAGCACATAAGCAGAAAAGTGGAAAAATATATAATTGAAGGTCTATTCTAAGATGTGAGGCATCTGATTTTTCTGGCTTTAAAAAAAACCCCTTTTGCCTTGTTTTTGTAAGAAAAGGCCATTTCTCCCTTTGTAGTGTCTATTTTTAAACAGTTGAATTAAAATTAATTATTTCATGTCTGATAACCATTTTTGCACAGAGACCTGTCTGAAAGAGTCATTGATTTCCCTGCTCACAGCGTGTTCACCAGCTGCAGAATGAGGGTTTCATCTTTTAATCTCCACCATGAAAGGAACAACAGAGGTCACTGTGGACTTGTATTGTTCAAAGTGATTACACAGAGCTGAGAGCTTGCAACAAGGCCAGCCTGCTCTTCATTTAAGTATATATATTTATTTCTCTCTGCTCCCCCACCACCTGGGACATGTGTGTTCATGAGTCCAGGGAGAGCTAATTAAAATGGCTTGTTCCTTTTAAATAAGTCTGCAAGCAGCTTGGTACAAAGCCAGAGCAGATATCATTTTAACATATCTGCTTTAAAATGGAGGGTATTGTCCTGTCCTTTCTCTTGAGCAAAATGTCTCCTGGTTTTGTTCCTCTTTACCTTTAGTTACTATTTATTAGAGACACTGAGCTGGCCTGGAGACTTAAAAACCAAGCCAAGTGGACAGTCTGTTGGAGAGCCTGTCAGAGCAAAAGTCATGCCTTTTCTGTCTCTTCTGTTTTACTGTAGACCTCTTGATAAGAAGCAGTCCATGTCTGAAAGAACTTCCAATAACAGGCAGGACATTCAGGCATAAAGATAAATAATTATGCTGTAAATTATTTTCACACCATTTAACCATTCAAATCTGCTGTTTGGAAAGCAAATACTGCTCTTGTTGGACTTTCACATTCACTTGTGTTTTCAAAGATCCTGAAGTAAATGGGCTAAATGAAAGAAATTAAATATGCTTTTCCTGTGATGGAAAATACATAATGAGAGGCAGCAGTTTCAAATCTGCTTGTAACCACAAAGCTGGTTGTGTTCCAGTATATTGCAGAGCTGGCAGTCAAATAATAAACAGCACACTGAATCTTTCAGGTGAAGATGAGTACACAGCTTTATCATTAGAATGACAGGCATCCCAAGCTGAACCTCGTGCAGGTCAGTTTTATACAGTACTTACTTTTCTGAGTCTCTCTTTCAGTAGCCTTTCCTGCAACCAAGGCAAACCCCCCCAACCTTACATGAATATATTGTTAACTTACTTTTGATCATCCAGTCACAGGGGGCCGCTTGGTCTGATAGCTGCAAACACAACCAAACCTTGGGCTTTATGTGGCTGTTTCAGGCAAATGTTTAAATTGGCATTTGCCAAAGTTGGTTGGCTGCCAGCAGCAGCGAGAAACAAATACCACTTATCAGAACATATTCCATAAATGCCAAAGTCATCCCTTTCAGCAGCTCCAGGACAGAAAAGAGCTGGGATCAATTGGAGACCAAGAAGCTTATTCTGATCCTTTACATGCTGTCTTTTACCCACAGACTTGATGTTTTCATTACAAGAGAGCCATAAAAATCCCTTGTAACTGACCATTGTGGTGGACTATCTACAAACTCCTTCCCCCCCCCCCGTTCAATTAAATGAGAAATTGAAGCCAGACCTAATATTAAAAATGCCTTTATGCATAAGTTAGCACATTACAGCTTCACTAATAGGATGCATTGGAAGCTAATTCTGACTTTTAAAATAGTAAATGCTATTATATCATAAATATGGCATCTTTTGTGTGATGCCTATTGTATATAAATTACATGGCAACACTCTGACTTCAGCTATTTCTTCACTTGCTTGTTTGCTCTGTTTCCTGAGGTGTTCTGCAACAGTTTATTTTGCAGTGGCCACAATGAATAGAAGAACATCCCGTTTGAAATGGGGCAGCCCTTAATGCTTCTGTGTGAGCTGTCATTCCTATGGGGATTGTGCTGACTTCTCCAAAACTTCTCAGAAGTGTTAGTTGAGAAGGGATGGCTCCAATTTTGTGCAGGGGAGAAGCACAAGGTCTCCTTTCTTTTGCTCAGAATAGAGCTTAAATGTTGCAAAGGAATCCTTTGCCCCTGGTGAACTTCATCCTAACAGTAGGATGAAAACAATGTGGTCTTAACAGGCAAGCTCTTTTTTGCTTCTAATTCTGCAATTCAAATCCAGGAAAGTGAGTGAAGTGCAATTGATTGCTCAGTAAAACACTCAATTAGAGCAGATTATCTGAAGTAAAAGAATGGCAAACAAGAATTTAGTTTTCTTTGTCATTAGGGAAGCTTGATAACAGAATCACTGCAGAGCCAAAGAGGAAGTCATCAGCAGAGAATTATTTTATTTAAAAACATGCACTATGTTCCCTCTCGGGGGCTTTATTGTGGGGGAGGATGTTGGGTACTCCTGTTACTTGTTTGTTTCGGGGGCTTTTTGGCTCTTGGTTCTATGGACATAGCTTGGGTGTTCCTTTGCCTGTTGATGTCCCTCATCTTTGCATCTTCGTAGTCTTTGCTGGTCATTTGCATCAGCAGTGACAGTCGCCACTCATTTGTCTTCCACTGACTGCTCAAGCAAGATGAAGATTTCTCCCCTCGAAGCAGAATACAAATGCAAATTGAGCCATCACTGCTGATCTTAGATGTTAAAGCTGGTTGTTTAAGCATTTTCTTCTGAAAAAGAAAACTGACAGATTTATTTTTCTTGCCATGTTTAGTGCTTGAATCAATTTGTTTGTTTGTTGAGACTGCCCTTTGCCAGCACGGCAAGACCAGCGATGGGCCACTCATCTAAACCCTGTGTCTCCCAGCACTCATTAGCGTTCTGGGATGGTTTCTCCTGTGAATTAAACTGTCAAATTATTGAGCCAACAGTTCATGACCAGTCTAAAAATACTGAATAAAATAAGTTCTGCATGGCTTACAAACAGAATTATGGGTCATGCCGGATGACAGAGAGCAGTAGACATTAGATTATGGGGCTTTTCACTGCCACCTTTTCCTCCTGGTTATTCAGAGGGGTCAGCTCTTGCTTAAGCTCCTCACCCTCCCAGCCTGCCTTCTGTTGCTCTCCCCCCTTGCTGCTGAGCTGTTATTTGCACGAGACAGGTGACATCTGTGCGGGTGGGACCGGAGCTGTGCCACACAGACCCTCAGCACACGAGTGCCCGTGGCTGCAGCTGCACAGTCCTTTTCCGTGCAGGTTGATGGCTGCAGGGGAGGTGCGAATGTGGGGCTGGGGATGTGGTTTGCAGCGATAAACAAACAGGAAGCAGAGTCCTGGTTGCTTGCTCCTGAGAGCCCTGGCCATCTGTCAGTATCTAGAGATTTTCAGACTTGCTGGTTTGATAATTAATCGTATTGGGCGAGAGGGTGACTTGCGTTTGGTATTTCTGCAGGGGAACAAGGTAGGAGAGGGAAGTGGCTCCAGCACCCCTGCCCTGATGAGCGTTGTGAGAAGGGGCAGCTCAGCAGAGATGGGGAGTTCCTCCTGGCTGCTCTGTCCCCCAGCAAGCAGACAGGTGGAGAGTGGGAAGGCAGGGATGGGCTGGGGATGGAATTTCTACTCTGCTTGCCCTGAAAACATGAATCTGTGTTCGTGATGGGAAAAGTGATCCCTGCCAGATAAAGAGCTAGTGCAGACAATGTCTCAAGGTATAACTTTGTGCTGATCTTCCAAAAATTCTGCTGTAGGTCCACATATACCATGGATGGGCTGAAAGATACGCTTCAGGATGTCTGAATAGCTGACACAGTGTCACTGGCAAATGACACGGCAGTAAATGCGGACGGAAGAGTTCTGTACTCCCAATAAGTGTTGTATATGGTACGATGAGCACACACTGAAGAATGGAAAGCTCATATTGCAGAATATAAAACATCTCTGGCTGCACATAAACTGTATTTCAAGTGTTCTGTGAAACTGGCCTATTTTATGAATCTCAGATATATTGACAGACAATATATAGGCAAAATGCTATTGCAGCAGTTCTAGAAATCATTTTAATGATGTAAAGTAGCAATATTTTTCACCAGTTATAAAATTATATTGGCTTCCTATAATTCATTTAATGGCAATTATACTAAAAATACTCCCACTTGAAGTAAGTCTCTGCAAGAGCTTCACAGAAGTGGGAATGTTTGCCAGATATTTGCTTACACAAGCTACACCTTCACAATGTAATCAAAGAGGCTGCTTTGCTTTTAGTTCTGCATGAGTTTGTAGTCTCCAAGCCACTGACAAGATGTGGATGAATAATGCCAGTGTCAAGGCACTGTGAAGGCTCAGGAAGAACCTAAAATTCCTTGTATTTTAAATTATTCTCCAAAGCTTTCAAAACTGGATTCAACTGAATGAGTTCTTGGAAAGAGAAGGAAATAGCTTGTCTGCATTTGTAACTGGGCCAGGCATAAACTACAAGCTTTACTGCTGCCTCCTACACTGCTCAGGAATTCAAAAATATATCTGAATGACGAGCAGCTGAAGAGGTTTGGCCAGGACTGCAACTGTGTTATCTCTGCCTTGAATCATTTTTAATGTTTGACTCTGCAGAGATTCAGACAAGGAATCAAAGGGCTGGATTCCTCATCCTGCTAAATTGAACCGGCTGTTGAATTGGCTGCTCTGCTGTAAATGGAAGATATTTGGCCAGAAAATGTCTCTGCAAGCTTCCCATTTGTTTGTTGGGGTCCTTATCACTGCTTTTTGGTCCCTCCCTTCTCCCCAGTCCTACCACACCTGGGCTGCCTGGAGCTGAGTGGAAAGGACACACAAGGAAGAGATGGGAGAGGGCAGAATGTGGAAGGAGTTCAGGATGGGAGGCTCAGCCACACCTCCTTACCAGCTGTTACCAAGCTGTGGCTGCCTTGGGACTGCCTGCCCAGAGCTTTGGAGAAGACCAGGAGAACCAGGAATGAGGTGGGAACAACCACCTTCATGTCTGGAACTTGTTCTTTCCTTGATATTTAGTGTGCGTGGTGAAGTGAGTCAGACCCTCCTGCTGGTGTTTTGGGCAGGCTGTGCTGGTGACAGACACGGTGCTGGGTGCTCGGTGGAGCTGCTGTAGGAGGACAGTGATTGTACCAGTGTCTAATACACAAACAGGTGGCAGTCAAGACAATAAAGCCAAGTTCCTCGATAGTTTTGTGCTGTTGCTGCCTTTGCCTTTGTTACGTGGGCTCTGACAGGGAATAAAACGTTCCATGCTATGAGTTGTTCCATTTTTGAACTTGATCCTCTCTCACAGTCTCTTTGTCCTGGGTTAGGGAAGTAAAAAGTGGTTTTCACTTGATGTGATGAGTCACTCCATTTTAATATCAAAATCTGGGCATTTATTTGGAATTGGAGCAAAATCATTTATAAAACCCTGTAGAAACTATCTTGATTCAAATGATAAAAAGACATCATTATAATTATTGGAAAAAAGTGCCTTCTATTTTAATACTTTGCTCGCCTGTTTAACTAAAGAATGGAAATACAGCTGTGAATAAGAAAAATGATTTAAAAGAATTCTAATACTATTTAAAGGGCAATTTCATATCGGTCTGGATTAACAAGACTGCCTCGTTTATACCTACCACATGGAATTCTCTGAGTATTTCTATTTAATTAATTGCACTAAATGGCAGAAAAATGTTTGACTTTCTAGGAAGCCATAACTAAAATATCTGACACCAAATTTTCTCACTTCACTCATCCTGCTTAGCATTAGTTCCCAATTTAGAGCAGCAGAGAAATGTTCTTTGCAGTTCAAGGGAGGTGGGGGGGAAGCTTCCTAAAATAAGCAAAGTTAAAATGAATAAGTTGTGGTAATCTTTGTGATTCTTTTTCTTAGAGGTCCCTAACTCTGCGTCAGGGGACTTTCTGCAGTGCAACACAGCCCTCTGTAGAGCTTTCCAAGCAGCTGATTCCATCAGCCACATCCTGCTAGCTCTGACTGTGGAGTATCTCCATCCACAGCTTCAGCCCTCCCACTCTCATGGGTCGCCTAGAGCTGTATAGATGTGCTAGAATTCCTCCTTCATTCACTTTCTGCGGTTGAATCCATCTCCATTTTCCCAGGAACGATGCAGCAGTGTTTGGCAGCTTCGATGGCAATCCTCATAGTTACATTTGGTGTTAATGACAGTGGGTAATACTGGTAGACCAATAAATGAGTCCTACCAGAGTACACTTGCAAACTCTTCAACTTCTTTCTCTTTCTGTGATTGCCTACCACATCACATAATTACTGCTATGCATGGTCTTCTCTGGAAAGTATATGGGGAATCATAGAATTGTTTAGGGTGGAAAAGACTCTTAAGGTCAAGTCTGACTGTAAAACTAACACTGCCAAGTCCTTAATTTACTTTAAAATCCCTAATAATAGGCTTAGTCATAAGTATTAGTTGTAAATTTTACCAAAAAAAAGGGCTGTACAGGCCCTTTAATGTAATAGGATGTGTCAGTGCTCAGAGGAAATCCCAGTTTGCCAGAGAACAGAAAGAGAGGGCAGGGCTTGGCATTCTGTGTGAAGGTTTCTGTGCTGGTTCTGCATCACAAATGATGTGTGTGGCTCCTGTGACCCTGGAATGCGTTACCATAAGCGAGACTCTCAGCAGCACAGAGCTAACATTTGCTCCTCTCTGATGTGCAAGCATAAGGGCCCTGCTGAGGGGGTGTGTGTGTCTGTCCTGCCTCTGCCAAGAGCCTGACCCACCTCGGGGGCTGTTTCCTGGCTTGGTTGAGGTTCTTCACCAAATGGGCACAGTTTGAGAGTTTGCTCCTATAATAGTTACCAGGGACAAAAAATAGAGTTCTGACTTTCTGACTGTGCTTCATAAGGCAATAAAAAATACTGCCTTGTTTTGGAGCGTTGTTTGGACACTTAATTTAGGCTAAATGCAGCAGGTTAAGTTGGGCTCCTTGTCCAGTGTGTTTGCTAAGCTGTGTTTAGGCTTGGTTTCTACAGTGTTCCTTTTGTTGATAGGCAGTTTTGTCCTTCCTGTTTAACCTTGAGATGTCACCCAAACTTTGATCTTGACTGAAACTTCCTTAATTCATGCACAGTGATTTCTGCAGATGCTGCTCTATACATCAGAAAGGTGTGGTTTATATTCTAAAAGTGTTTTTCTTATGACTAACTTCCACTGTAGAATAAATTCTCCTCCAGCCACTAGTCCTACTGTGTTGCACTGATAGTGAGATTTTTTATCCTGGGGTTGTTGAAATTATTTTATAGATTACCTATCATTGCTTTCAATAGTAGACAGCTTTAGCTAATGTAGTGGAACTAGAATTTTTCCCCTTGATGTCTGCACTTTCTGGCCTTTTGTTCCGTGTGTAATAGATGGAAAGTAATAGAGAATCATGCATCGACCATCAGAATATTACAGTCAGCTATGGCTTCAAAGGTATGGTTCAAGGAATAAACAAGTGTCAGCTAATTTAATATCTGCCAATTTCCACTGAATTCTGTGGGACAGTTTCTTAGGGATGATATAATATCTACAGTTAAAGCCTCTTATCATTATTGAATGGTGTATGGGAGTACATGGCTATTAACAACAGGGAATAAAGGCTCTTGCCCTGCCAAAAAAGCCACATTATCCAGTTGAATTAGAGTCAGTGCAGCTCTATCCAGTCACACTGGCTCACTTGTCTCCTTCCAAATGCAGCATTTGTGCTGGAGTTTGCTGCTAAGGGTGGAGTGTGAGGCAGGGAGAGATTCTGTAAGGCAGGAGGGAGAAGGGCCCATTAGGAGTGAAGGCAGGTGAGGAAGTGAGGTGGTTAGAGCTGAACACCAGTGCCAAACCAGTGCCAATAGTAAAGCCACACAGCATCTATTCTGTGGTGAGACAGTCTGGATTTAAATTAAGGGGCAGTGGCGTTCAATGTGATATGTTCATTGAAACCAATTTGCTATCACAATTATGTATGATGTTGATAAAAAGCTGCTCTTGCCAACCAGCAGCTTTGGTGTGATGGGCCAGGTACTCAAGGCAGAGAAGGTGCTCTGAGTCAGCCGGGTCTGCTTTGGCTCTGCTGGACTCTGTGCCTTTCAAATACTTCCAGTGCCACAGACTTTTGGAAATCCTGCACCTGGAGCAAGGACTGCAAGAGGCTGCTGGGGAATCTACTTTGATCCAGTTGTCTAATGCTGGGAGTGCAATAACACTCTCATGAGTTTGTCATTTGGCAGATCTCCACTGGAAGTGGAAACTGTATGGCATGAGAGTCACAAAATAGATGAATATATGAAAGGAGGCAAAAGAGATGAGAACTGTTTTGAATCTTCTTGTACCACAGTAAATTACCAAATGACCCAAATGCTGTTTTGATCTACTTTATTCTCTTGCAATGCTCTGAGATGGATGAGCTTTTTGGTTACAAACTCTTCACTAGCACAGCAGAGGCATGAATGCCACTGCTGTTGGAGAGGCAAAGGGCTGGAACTTGAATAGAGCAAAGCTCCAAGCTTTGGGATTTAAAGAGAGCTAGGATCTTACATGAGAACTTGTTTTCCATTGCTGTCACCCCATTCTCAGGGTTATATCTCTTGGATTTGTAGATTTTGGAATTTTGTCATTGGGAAAATATCATTTTACGTATGTCAGCACATTCTATAAGCTCTAATGTGCCAGCAAACAGCAAGTGTGGTACATATACAGGAGGGATGAAAGCAACTGGGAGACCTCAGACATGGTTGCATGAGGGGGAAGTGGAGTTGCTCTTGACAACAGCAGGCTTTGGGTTCTTTCTTGGCTCTACCCTTAGATACTCGCCTGAAATGTTCACGTACCTCATTTCCAAGCAGTTTCAGAGCATGTTACACCTTGTCTGTTGCAGCTTCTGAGATATTTCAAGACTGCCCTACTTGCAGCAAATGGTGTGGGAACTGTTTCCCAGGGAGAAGTTAAACACTGGGTTTTTTTCTAAGGAATAAGTGTCTCCTTAGAGCACAGAGCTCTGGCTGGATGGGAATGCTCCCAGTTTCTGCAGCTGTGGCTGCAACTCCTCTGCTGCCCAGCACCTCGAGGCTGATGGGCCAGCCCGAGCTGCAGACTCAGTGACTGTGCGAGGACTATTAAGGGATGTAGTTGGCCAGTCATGTTATCTCTTAAAGCCAGAACACTCTATGGATATGAAATGCTGAAAGGAGAATACCTGGGGCTGGCCCAGAGGTGGTTTTTTTATTGTTGGGTGCAGAGCATGTGTTCAGTGCTTCAAGGACAAGAACAGAATAATCTTCAGAGGCAAGCCGTCAGGTTTTTGGGTCCTTGCCTTCTGCATCATCATCAGGACAGTATTGAAAAGAAAACTGACAGATAAGTGTGGTTCCTCAAATACCCAAAGTTCTGCTGGCTCATACCACTCATTTTCTGTAAGCAGGAGGTTTACCTGTTCAGAGGGAACAGCCGACTTGATCCACTCCAGGAGTAAATTGCTTGAAAAGTGCAGAAATTTTTCCTTAGTTTGTTTATATTCCCGTGGGTTATTAGATGAGATGTTGGGGGTTTTCATGGTACACCACTGTACACAGCAGAAATTTCAATATCTAACATACCCTGCAATGAAGACATGCTCCTGTCCTTTTCTGAATATCCTGCTGACATTGATGTGATTATGTGCTCTGTGTTTTTCAGTGCTCACATATAATTTGTCCCATTAATCTGTCACAAATTTCAACTGATTAGAATATGAATTTTTGAGCCAGCCCTAGAGCACCTGTGAAAGCCAGGAAAAGATTTACATTATCAACTATATTCTTGTCATTCTCCACTCCTTAGTACTCCTGTCAAGACAAGATTGCCTGATTATGGCCTGCAAGATTGGAATGACATAGATCAGTCATAGAGGAGAGATCGGTCACATTGATATAACAAACCAAATGAAATGAGATTGTTTGATACAACAATAATTTTATTAGGGTTCTCATTTGTTACCTGCAGCATCTCTGGGAGTTTTCTGAAGAAAATCCAATTCTCTGCCCTTCATCCTACGCGAAGTACTTTGTCCTTTAAAAATATTTTTAAAAAAATTTAAAAAATGTTTTGTTTTCAGTGGAGCTTTGATTTCATACTGCTAATTTGTATCAAGAAAGCAGAGCTCTGTGTGAGTCCAAAGATGAATTGTCCCATGTTGTTTCAGGTTTAAATATGACATTTTAAAGGTGAAATGCAGCTGGAAACGATGAGTGCATTGTTGTCATCAATACTTTTTAAAAAGCCTGATTCTGACCTTATGCCAACTTAACATCAGCATAATCTCAGTGGGTTTCTGTTTTGTACATCAGGAATAACTTCAGTGCTGGGTGAAGTGCACAGCATTGCCTTCTGGATAGCAATTTCCCTCTGTGTAAAGTGTGAATGAACCAGAAGAGCACTTTAATGTGCCTCCAAATTCCCTTTGTTGAAATGGCTCTAGCAGACAGAAATATCCTGGGAGAAAATCAAGCCTAATAAAATCGGGCTTGTGGAAATAATTAAATTTAAAGGTAAATCATTTTCCTTTTGTGCCTCCTTGGCTATTACTCAGATTCTTTTTTCTTTATGCCAAGTAATGAGTGCATTTTGCTGGAAAGGGAAGTGTTAGAGAGTGCTTGACCTGCCCCACAATCCACATGAGAAACCTGTTTATCTACTGGCAGGAAGTCATAATTTTCTCTTGTGAATATCCATTAAAGGTAGAAAAAAAACCACTACCCAAAGTAGGTGTCTGGTCACTGAAATCACACAGACCAAAGAGGCTGGATAAAGATGTAAGTACCACAAGAATGTGACTGTCTTCTTCCTGAGGAGGAAGTGGGTGGTCAGCTCAGCACTCTGAAATCCAGGCAGGCTAAACAAAGTGGCAGACGTTTTTATCTGCTCCCCTCACTGACAGTGGGACACAGTTCCCTTTCTGGAGAGCGTTTGGTTAGGCCACAGAAAGGTAAATATTATAGGTCCTATATCAGGGGCTTGGGGCTAAATTATTTATTTGCCTAAGGGTTTGCAAAATTGTTACATAGATGGGGATTAAATCAATTGTCTTCTGCATCTGTCCAAGCTGGAACTCTGGCACTTATCCATCATCTCTCCTTTTTCCCCTCTGGCAAGTGATCTACCTTTACCAGACAGGCCAAGAGCCAATGTGGGGTTTACACAGGCCGCACTCAGTCAGGAGGCTGATATTTTCCTTCTAATTTTCAGAAGAGAAAGGGAGAGCATGTGTGGAATTTTCTTGTCCAGGCAAACTTGCAATTACTTCATCATGTGTCTACCTTTAAAAATCAGTTGCTCTCACTCCTCTCATCTCTGAAAGATTAATGTACCTTTGAGCAGTGATAAACTTAAGGAGACTCCTCTGATGAGTGTGGGGATAAGTAAATTCTGTGCCAGCCTCGCCTTCTGTGACCTCACTCTTGGCTGAGTAACAGATCTCCCTTTTCATTGCCAGTATAGCTGCAGGGCTACTTTTCCAGAGCTTCTTACACATTCTCTTCCAGTCTAGTGCATGCTTCTCTGAATTATCATCCTGTGTAGCAGTAACAGCACAAAAATAGGTTTTCTAAGCCTTGGATTCCTGTGAAATAAGGGAGGCTGGGTGATGGCAGCTGTTGTGTGATGCTCACTGTGAGCCATGTACCTACATGTGAGTTTAGTTTCACAGCTGGTGAGCAAATACCAACAAAATTTTGTTCATCACCTCTACAAATATCATCAGGAGAGCTCATCTGGGGAGTGTGTGAACTGTGATATGTGTGCACAAAAATATTCCCATCCACCTGCTGTGAACTGTCCAGACTGAGGGTGCTGTGGGGTGCAGTGTGATCTGATGGTTGTGAGGAAATTGGGCATCGCACAAGGGTACTCCAGGCTTTTATTGCAGCTCTGCAGGACCCAAAGTGTCCTGCGAACTCATTTGTGGGTAGCCAGGCCTCTCCCAGCAGCAGGTACTCTTCAAAAGGTCCTCTAAAACCCTCACACTCGGATATACAATGAGTCCTCAGAGAAACCAGCTGCTGCTGGACCACTCTGAGCTTGCTCTCCCAGGCAGGTAATGCCAGAGGGAGCACTTGTGTCCCTGGGGCTAATTCCCTTCATTGCTCTCAGTGGGATTGCAGGCACTGTGCCCCTCGGTGGGGAGCTGTGTCACCCCCTGCGCCTCTCCCTGCAGCCCTTCCTTTCTTCCCATCCTCACACAGAGGCAGCCATGGCGATGCTGTGCCTGTGTGGAGTGGCCTGGAGTGGAATAGCAGGTGCTTTAATTATTCAGATGGAATCAGGCCATCTTCTAAAAGGTTTGTTTGAGAAAGAAATTGCAATGTAATTTGACCCTGGATTCCCAACTCATGTAAGTATCAAGTCTAGAGAACGCTAGTGGTTTTGAGTGAGGGACAGATATTGAACATGGGGGAAACAGGAACCGCTTCATGCTCTGAGGAATTAGTCTAACAGGAATCACTCTGTCTGGCTCTGCTCTCTGAGGTTTCCTCCAGCCCCTCTTGCTGCCTATGGCTAAATCACTCTTGGGTGCTCCAGACAGCTCACAACACTTGTACTTCATCTCACTGTCTGCTACCTGAAATATTTAAACTCTGCAATGCTGCTTAGCTCCTGTTCTGTAAATTAACCCAAGGATTCCACTGAAAAAGAGCACTCCAATAGGAATCTGAGTGTTTGGTTTCAAAGCTCAGTGATGTCTAAAGGTTTCCTTGCTGCAATGCAGGTACCAGTGTGTAACAACATGTTTGATTCCAGAATTGATGTCTTCCAGGAGCTATTAGATAAGATACTTTATGGAATAAGGCATGATTACTCAAAAATATTGAAAGAAGCTACCTAATGAAAAAAGACCATATGCTGCCCTAGCCAACCTCAGCTCCCAGTAGCAGGAGCTCCCATCACCACCTTCTCTTGCTCCATCTCCACACTAGGGAGGTGGTAACGTTGCCCTCACAAGCTGTGATGTTGGTATGTCTCCTGTCTGTGCTCCTGGTGTTCCAATAGGACTGGGGCAGAGGAAGGATGTCTGTTACCACTGTTCTGTACTGAGCCCTTGCTATATATTATCCATGCACAAGATGTCTCTGTGGGCTCTCCAGAAATTCTAGATTAAAAAATAAAACCTTAGACAAATCTGTAGCTCAAGCTGTGTGGGAAGCCTGTCAGCTTGTGTTTGTGGATTTGTTTGTTTTCTTTAACAAATGCTTCCTGCACTAAACAGGCTGATACGTTATATTTTATAACATCTCTGCTGCCCCAGTCCGTGGCAAAGGAGAGACCCCCATAAAGTGAGGGTAGAAAGGACCTGCATGTGGTACAGATTGTGATTGCAGAGGTCTTGGGAAGGAGGTCCTCAGAGCTCAGGTACTGTGGTTAGATAATAAAGCTGTTCATCCTCTAATTTCTGTATTGAGAGAGACGTTCCAATTGCCTAATGGTACATGTTCAGAATGTCAATAAATACAGTATTCATTGTAGCTGAGTTAATAAAACTGAAGGAAACTTAAGGCTTGACACTTCCTAGAATCTGAGTGCTTGATTTGGCACCATAGAATTTTAATTAAGAATTAATTCTGGTTTTAATATTCTTGGGAAATTTATTCATTTAAAATAATAAATCAGAAGGATTCCTTAGCCCTAAAAAATTGCTATGATCATGTGTTACACCAGAGCGTTTAGTAATTTCCAAGAATAGCTTGTAAAAGCATTAAATTGTGAAGAGGCATTTCACCTCTGGATCTCAGATAAATATCTCTGCTTTCTAGATTTGATAATGACCCCTGGTTATTAAAAACCTGTTAACTAGGGCTGAGTTCAGTCATGCTCGGTGGAGCAGGTCATAGTTCTACACTGGGCACAAAGTGGCTTGATAAGTCACTGACTCTTCCTTAGGCTGACTTCCACCTCCGAGTCTTTGGCCTGCCAAAAGTGTAAAAGACGGATGGATATTAAGTATTTCAGAATAACAGGAAGCTCATCAAACCTTGCTCAAGTCATACTGTTAGAACAAGTGTAACCAAAGTCAGGAGCTCTGCAAGACTCTCCCTTAACTTGAAATAAGCTGCTACCATTGATTAAAAAGTACAGATTTCTAGTTGCTTGAAAATCCGCCAAAGTTTGGGAAAATGCGTCTTCATGTGAAGCTCGTTCAGGCTGATTTCAGGTTCTCTTCCAAGATGATGGCTTTTAGAACATAGCATTAAATTTTTGTATGATAGGGAAACTGTAATGGTGGTTGTGTGGAGTAATTGCATTAGACTGTGCTGGAAAAATAATCTCCTTGTGAACAATGCGTGTGATAACTAAAAGATGAACACTTAATTCAGTTGTCTGTCACCACCCTCAGACTGCTTACTTAGCCCTGCTCTACAGGCAGTACATTTTTATTGTTGGAATCATAATGTTAGTAAATCTATGAACAGTGGCTGGACTTCTAATCCGGTTCCAGTATGTAGTTCTCTTTAAAATGACTTTCCCAGATAGGATCTGAAGATGTACAACACCCTACTGACACAAATTGCTCCCTCTGGGGCTGAAGAAAGTATATTATATACAGGAAAAATGGCCTTCTGGCATTAAATACTAAATCCTTTATCTTTGCTTTGAATCTGTTATCTTTGATTCAACCTGATGCTATTGCAATTAAGAGATTCTTTCTCATTTACTTTATTGGATCTCAAGTCTCCAGTCTTGTTTTACAATCTTGTCAATAGTTGGATTGATAACATTTCTACTTGAGGCATTGCATAGTAGGACTTGATGCCAGTCAGCAAAAATCCTGGAACAAAGCAGCACTAAAAACCTAATTGGTTTCATAAATTGCAAATATATTGTTAGAAGTGGATAGGCAGCATAGATTTTTCTTCACCCTGCCCCCCACTCAAAAAAAAAAAAAGAAAGAAAAAGATTTGTTAACTAGACTTTTGATGTGCAATTTGAGGGGATAGAGTTAGACCAGTTGAAACTAGGGAGGGTGTGTGAAACCTGAGCAAACTAATTTGGGAAATGGGTTGAAAAGCTCACAAAAGTGTTCAAGTGGTAGAAATATCAGCTGGTGTTTAACCAAGGATTTCTGTCAATCCCCAGTTCCTGGGAATGAGGAAAAAGACACACTGAACTGAGAGTGGCAAACCTTCTCCCCTGTGTGGATATCCCAGAGATCTGTTCCAACATCTGTCAGGCTCTTATAGTGCTGTATAATGGCTTAGGAACTGATTGACTTGATTGTAAATTAAGAAATGCAGTGTTTTACTATTAATCAATAGTGTTTAGAGTAATAAACCTTTCAGAGTCAAACATTCATGTTCAATTACGTGATTTAATGAGACAGAGGAAGTTTCTTATTTGGAGGTGCTTAGTACAGCACTTACTGTTCGTTGTGTTGCAGACCTGTTGTGTAATTTGCATTTGTATCAATTCCTAATGTTTTACAGCAGACAAATATTTCCTTTGTGATGGTTTAAAGAGAGTTAGGAAGAGGATGAAGGCAAATATAACATGCTGTAATAGTTCAAGATGGACTGTGTGTGTCATGGGCTTAAGGATGGCTACATTCTGGGGCTGGGCATTTTAACCCAAAGTGTGTTTGTCATCTGGGACTATCGTGTGTGGAATGTCTGTGTTCTATGCGAAATGTAAAATGTCAGTGTTCTGAGTGGGTTTAGGCATGTTGGTTCCTAGTCTAGTAGATAAATTTTTGGATTGAATGTAGATATTTCATGAGGTATGTTTCTCTTGTCAGTTTGAGCCCCAGTGAGTTCCAGGTCAGACAGATGTGCTCTCTTAGAGGAGCCTTAGTCAGCAAGGCTCCAGTTTGCCTAATTGCAAATAAAATCCAAGAATTTTATCAATTTTCTAAGGGCTGTTAGATTTGGGACTGAAGTAATCAAAACTAGAAAATGGCAAGGCTTTTGCCACACTTTAAATATAAGAAGTGAATTCCTAAAGGAAAACGAATGAGTTGTAGCTGGACTTCAAAAATTAACCTTTAATTAGAACTGTTGGGTTTGGGTTGTTTGTGTGCCTGTGTCTTACTGTGGATGAGTCCCAAATATTGCCTGTAACACGTTTGTAACATCCATGTCCCTGGGAACTTTTTGTTAACCTTTAATAACACACTGGTCCCTCATTAACCCTTTATAAAAGGCAGCTTAACTGCATGTGAGTCAGCTCTGGGCAGCCTCAGAGCCCCTGCAAACCCGCTGGGCTCCTGCAGTACATTTACCTTCTGCTGTTCTGCAAAGCCTTTGTTTGCCTTTGGCCATGCAATGCTGACAATTAAGTCTCTGTGGCACTAATAGACAGGACAAGTATTTCATCCCTCAAAACAAATTAGCATGGCAGTAAATCCCAGCTGTAACATGTCCTGACACTCTTGTAAATCACGCATGACTGCAGTGATGCTTCCTCTTACGGCTGAGCCTCTGACAGTACTTTGCATTTTGACAGCAGAGCAGCAGAGCAATGGAATTAGCTGGGGCTCCCAAGGTTCTTTCCAGTGATGCAAGGTCTGTTCCAGCGCTTATCTATAGAATTTACAGTAATATTTGTTAGAAATTCAGGATCTTTAGTAAAAAGACTCATTAAGACTGGGCCACAAAATTACCTGTGAAACAGGCGAAGTGCAAAATTAGGTTGAGGAGTAAATTTGATTGAGGGACAAGTATTCTTCATTAAATATCGACACATTAAACTTGTAAACATACATATAGAAGCGCACATAATTAGCGAGGCAAGTCCTGACTTTGGTCCTTTGCCAAGGAAGCCAAGCCACTGCTAGTCTGATGCATGAACTTTGCTGAAACCGTATTTTCAGTTATGAGGTTAAACTATAGTTTAAGTCTTGCTTATTTGGTATATGTAGCCCATAGTTTGGTCACCATGTAGAATAATTAATTCAGTTATTAAAACTATTAATTAAAACCAGGAAAATTATTTTGGTCGTGCCCAATGGTTATGAAATGTTTTGGAGTTTTAATCTGAATTATGGACTAATTTCTGCATGAGGGGGCCATGGGCTCTTCATAAATGCCGTGTCTCATGCTGGAAGGAGCAGTGAAGCCTGCAGAAGTGAAGTTGATGTTGTACAAAGCAGACATTAGAATGGGTTCCTGAACCTACTTGAACCATCCTTTCTAGAGCTGATCTCATTAGGAATGAGACAAATTCAAGCCTGTGCATCTTCACCTCTTCCATTTTGTATTTCCAGGGCAGGTCAGACTGGTGAACTAAATCACAAGGGAGCACTTTGAGCTGTGCAGTCTGGGATTTGATTTAGCTTTGTCATTAGTTTGCTGTGTATTTCGGGTGTTCCTGAGTGTTCTGTGTTTATATCTTACCCTGGCACACATTCTGATCAATGTGTCTGGTGCTCACAGAGGTGTTTCCCAAGCCTTGGATGTATCTCCAGGGCTGGTTACAGGTTCATAGGGAGTTTTCCCACATACAATCATAATTTCAAAATATAGCAAGATGAATTTCATAAAACACTTTCAGGAGGTTTGTTTTCTGTGGCTGAAGACACAGATTCCTGTCCCTGACTCTGGAATGAAGATTCATTTATTTCAGTCATTGCAGTTCTTTTGGTTTATAGAGCTTGCCTCAGCAAGAGTATTTACAACACGTGGGTCAGGGACACAGAAGGACCTTGAAGGCAGATATGAAACCACATAATGTGTGCATGTTCTAATTTCCCTTAAGTATTGTATAAAAAAATATATATTTTAAGTTATGATATTTTTTAATCAAAACTTGTGCTTTAGTTCCCAAGGCAACACAAAGCAGGAATTATAATTTAGAGTTTCTCCTAAGTACCCTTTTGCATGAAAGGGATGAGCAGTTGGGGATTTCAGATTTGTGGCTTGGAGACCTGTTAATGAAAGCTGTCAGTTACAGAGCCCGTGTTGTAACACAAGCCCAATCCTTCAGCTTTTCCATTAATACACCCTGCACCATAATTTGAAGGTTCCTTATTACAAACCATCGTAGGCCCCGCCACACATCACTAATCTCTGCTGCCTGAAAGATGCTGGGAATAGTGACTGTCTATACATCAGAGTAATTTTAAGTTTTGCTCTCATAATGAATGGAAATTGAATCAATCTCTTCTGGGACTTACTCCAAGATTAGACATTAAAGTAAGATTTTTACACACACACCCTACACATGCTCTGGCAGTAAGCATAACTTCAGTTAATATTCCTAACAGCTACATTTTCTCCTCAAAACCTAGCTCATTAGCTTGTAAAATATACAGGATTCAGGTGCTTGATAGCAAATAAAGCCTTTAAAAAATTATGTTTAACTGCTAGGGATTTTAGGAGCCTGACAAGAAACAGCTATTTCACATACTGGTTTTTTGAGGCAGTCTGGAGCAAGTTCAGAATTCTAATTTTGGAGTTAAAATTTTCAAGGTTGTTGCTAATAGGAGACAGGAGGAGAATGTGCTGCTTGGAGGACCAAAGTCCTCTACTGCGAGTCAGAAGGTGCCATGAGATGTGATTGCCTCTAGACAGAGACATAATTACATCTTCAACTCTCAAGGAATTTTTGTTTTTAGAAGTGAAGAAAACCTGGAAGGAAAAAGATGATGTGAAGGATTCCAAAAAGTTCAAGCCTCAGTTAGTTTAGCACCTTAGGAAGGTGTTCTCTATGCAAAGTTGATGGGTGTTGAGAAAAGGTAAAAATGTAGAAGTTTAAAAAGGGAAGCTTGTTCTTTTTTGTGGGATGTGAGTGAGAGATAGATGTCATAGTGAAATATGAGAAGTGGGAATATAGGATCTTCTGATGGCTTTAAGGATTAAAGGGAGGTACAAATCATTTCCATAAATTATTATGTGGAATACCTACATAAAGCTATTATCTTGGTCAGGAGGTGAATCATCCATTTGCTCAGAATGACACCAGCTGAGCAAATAGCTTATTTTTCTTTAGTAAAATGTTCTTAATATCAAATGTTTGCAGTTTAATCTCTCAAGCACACAAATGTGCCAATGCTAAATGACTACCCCACTCTGAAAGTCCAGCACCGTGTGCTGGACTCATAGTCATGCTCCTCTCCTCCCCAAAAACCCTAACGTAGTCCTTATTTCCTACTGAGGTAAATAACTTCTGGGATTTGAGGTGAACTTTACAAAAATTACAATAAATAAATGCTTGTGAATATTGCCCACGTTGGCAGTGGGACATTTTCCCTATCTCACATCTCCCACTGCCACATCAGGACACCCCATCAGGCACTGCTGGAGCCTCAGTCCCAGCAGACCCCAAGAACTCGCTGCATTCCTTTGCTCCTCATTACCTGCAAGGGCAGAGCTCTTCCCATCGAGACTTTTACAGCAAACATCATAGATTAATAAAAAGGTGAAAGAGCTCTGGTCCATTATTTATCCCTGACTGATATTTATTAGCCAAAAACAATTTATGCTGGGATCCCTTTATGGGTCTGTGATTGCAGTAACTGGGGCAAGTGGTAATTAAAAAGCTGCTGTGTGTCCTCTCACCTCAAAATCGGGCTTTAAAATGATGACAGGATAACGAATGGTGAAGTGTAATATCCGTATTAATTTCTCTGGGTGCTCACATGTGTGGCTGTGTGTTGTGGAGGTGGCTGGAGAGTTCAGGCTGCTTGACAGCCAAGACACATTGCTGCTGGCAGAGCCCATCTGCCTGATCAGCCTCGCTGAGATGATGGGAGCGCTCATCTGCACACCAGCCCAAAGCTTTGGGCTTGACTCTGCCCATCAATCTCAACCAGATTTCCTCATGAGCTGTGGCCACGGGCACATCTACAGCTAATTGTGGCCAAGGAACATGTTAGTACATTATTCCAACAGCTGGCAGAGCCCTGTGAGTTGGATATTGCTCAAGGTTTGCAGAAAGGTAAACTGAGGCACAGGCTTGGGATGCCCAAAGTCAATTGTTAAAGCAGACTTGGCCTTTGAAATGAGGGGTGTTGTTCAAGTTCATTACCTAACTTCAGTTTCCCCCTGAAAGCAACAGCTGAAAAACTGCTTTGGGAAATAATTGTGTTTAAATTCAATGTTTTTTTTTCTGCAAATAACCCTTCATGCTGACTTTTTTAATTTAAAGCATATCGGTTGGGGATTCTAACAGGTGCAGATGTTCTGCAAACTGATGAATTCAATGAAATTGGCACTTTACCCACAACACTTTTGATTTCCACTTTTGGTACTTTGCAATACAGAATCCCAGGCAGCTGATGTTGCTGTGTGTGTTAACAGCACAGTCTGAAAGACTTCAGAATGACTTGAGCACTCTTGGAGAAGAGGAGAAACTCCTTCAGTTTTGCAGGACTGTGTGCAACCAGTTGCACATGCAAAGGAAAACAAGTACAGCTCAACAAACTTTTTCTGTCCTGGGAATTAGTTTTTAATGTAATTTTAAAGCTCCAAACAATTTTCAGTTTCTTCAGTCCCTAATTCTATCACATAGAGTTACAAAATACTTAGCTCCTCCTTCTACCCCCTCTGTTTAGTAGCTTATTTTTAAAAGCATCCAGAAAAGTAAATTCTAATGAAAAACATACTCGTGTAATGACAAGGAATGTTGGTTTATGTTAATGCAACTGATCAGGCCATTAATGTGTCTACCCCTCAATTTGATATAGTTACTTTATTCTGAGGTAACATAATTCCTGTGCTCAAACACATTAGAATTTAATTAGTGCTGGCACAGAACAGTAGCACCTTGAGTGAAAGAAATACTAAATTGCTTCGTTTCTGACAGAAAATCAATGCATTCTCTATTCAAACTTGAGTTTTGTTTCATTTTGCTTCTAAATAGATTTACAGCAGTCTCTTTAGGATTTTAATATTGCTAGCACATTAAGAATGCAAATACAGTCAGGACTGGGTCAGTTACTCAGGTACCAAAGAAATGCATCATCATAGTTATTGAGTCTATTCATTAAGTTCATGTACTTTTCACTTTTTTTGGGGTAGAATTGTGTTTACAGACTTATACAAACACTTCCCCATCATCCCCAGCTGCAAAAAGTTTTCTCTTGGTAAAGTGAGAATGAATTGGATTTGCAGCTGGTGAGGTTTATATGAGGGAAGATGGGAAGGGGCAATGGTTGCCCACCTGCTATAACTTCTCTGCTGTTATAGCAGGCTCGAAACTGTTCCTCTCCAGCCTGGGCATCAGTGAAAAACTGGGCTGCAGTGCTCTCTGGCTGGTCCTGTCCTCACTTCCTGAGGCCCAAAGTTGCACTGAAAGTTTGTGGTGCAAGCTCACTGTTTGCCCACAAGAAAAATCCAGGGATTAATAAGATTTCTTTGAGGTTTGAGAAGTTTGGGCTCAGAGATGAAGTTTAATGGACCCAATTAATCGGCAGCCCTCAGTTGCCTGCTGGGATGTGGCAGGTTGGTTACACCTGCCCAAGTGAGCGATTCACTCACATTATTCTCTCTCTGAAAATCAAATCCCTCCAGCAGAATGGAGCCCTCCCCTCTTGCTACATGAATCTCAATTATGTCCAAACGTAGCCTGAAGGTAATATATCACCCAAGACAACTCTATTAGACAGTTGGTGTTGCTTCAAACCTCACCCATTTTACAAGGTCACTGTCTTTGCTGCCTCTCCTCTTTGCAGGAGCCACGATCACAGTTGTTTTACTGCCTCATCAGCAACCTGCTGATTATTTTGTATTTTCTGAGTACTTTTCTCAGTCTGTGCTGACTTCTGATCCCCTTTTACCTGCAGCTGAAGGGCATTCCACTGCTATGTGTTTTATATCAAGTCTCACTAGACTGCGGTTGTTTTCCAATGTTTGGGTATCACATTGAGTTCTGTTCCTGCCCACAGGTCAGCCTACAACACTGGATAGACATGCTCTTGGACATTAGACACTTGGATATTCAAGGATAGCCTTTCAGTGTCTAATGCCCCTATTTTGCCATTTTCAGAAGATGTGCATCATATGCCCCTTTGGTTTATTTTTTTGAGGTGGCAAGTTCTCAAGAGAGCAAAGGGAAATACACATCCAGAAAAATAAGTCATCTTTCAATAAATATGTCAGTCTGCAGTAAAAACTGGTTAGAAAGAAAGTTGTTATCTTTCTGCAATCTCCACAGCTTGTTACACAATTTTTGGAATTCAAAAAGCCTTAACATGCTTCTTTTGGCTGTCAGTCAGCAGACAAGCAGATCCTGAGGAAAAAAGCCCATATAGAGCGTAATCTTCTTGACGTGGACCACAAACACAATGCCAGCTCATGCTCATTATGCCAATTACTTGGTAAGGAGGAAAGAAGCATCTGTTAAAACTATCAGACAGCTTTGTGGCAACACGCTCTTTTTACCTTCATATTTGGAACTCATAGCAATTAAGGGAGGGCTCTTTGAAACAGTAATGAGAATGTTTGTAAATGCTTGGATAGAAAGTGGGTGGAATTTGGGATTTTGACATACACCAAGATTAGTGCAGAAACTTTGTGAGGAAACAGATTTGTCAGCAAATCCTCCCTGGCGGCAGATGTTCGCTTTGAAACGCTTCGGGTTTGATGAACTTCCCGCAGATCAGAGGTGGGGAATTGTGAGTTTGTGTTCAAGGCAGCGGCAGCACCTCCCGCAGGGACCCAACCTCGGGCTGTGTGTGTGTCTGCAGCACTTCCAAACCACGGCTCTTTGGGCGTTGGCCAAGGGAGGGGGGACAGGAGATCCTGACCTTGGGCCTGCAAGGTGCACCTTGGCTTGGAGGGATTCCCTCGGAGGAGGAATTGTAGCATCACAAATGGATGCAAGAGCTCGGGCTACCTTAAAGCTTCTCCAGTAATCTAAATATTTATATCCCTTGAATTACAGTGCTTAATCCTGCAAGGGAAACAGTCAGTGGCACTGTAATTTGTGAGGAATATTCTTCTTCCAGTTCAAGGAACAGCCATGGTTTTAGTTTGTGTCTGTCTAAAAGATTAATTTACAGGACCAGACAGTTAACTGATGCTTTTGGGAAGTTTTTCTGAGTTTTAATCTAATTGAAAATAAAGTGTTAAGTACTTCTTGTTCATCATTACAGACTTTCCTTTAGGCCCTTTGGATCTTTGTAGGACAAGAACAGGATTTAGTTTTAAATATGAGACTGAGGCATGATGAAAGCAAAGAAGCAGAGGCTGAGACCTTAATTAAAACAGAGTTACATTTCAGAGAGTTATTGAAGAAGGAGGTGCTAGGGGCTAGAGAGTAGCTATAAATGTTTTTCAAAGCCCATTTGTACAGTGAAATAGCCAACACAACAGCCCTATTACTCACCTTTGCCATGTTAGTATTTGTGAAAGGCAAACTTCAAACAGGCTCTGAGCTCGGAGCAGCCTGTCCAAGGGTGATGGGCACATCAAGGAGCAGGGATGAAGGAATGGATGCGAGCAGCTGGAAGCTCAGGAGCTCCTCTGAAGTTCGCTAATGCTTTTTGACCTTGCTAGAATTCATTTCACTCTGAGCCTCTTGATTTCAGTTTAAGTTCTGGCAGCTTTTCTGTTCAGCCATTGCTGTGAGGAGCTTTTCATTTTTTTGTAGTTCCCTGTTTGAATCCACTTGTGCTTGGTGCTTGTACCAGACTCCACCATGACATCCTGCAAGATGAGGAGAAAGCAGTCAGGTTCCTCAGAGATGAGGCAAAGGGAAAGTTAAGCCAAGCTGGTCAGAACCGAACAAAAGCTCAGCTTGATCTGGTTTACAAAAAAACCCCTGAAGATTTAGGGTATTTTTTGTTTCTTCTGATCTATATCAATGTTGTATCAGGGTATCTTTCCTACTATATGGATCAAAATCGGATCCTTACAATCTAATTTATAATATTTTGTATTTTAATTATATTTTAACACAGCCCAAGATCCTTGCACCTCTTATGTGTATTCATCTGAGCAATGGCCTTGCCCAAAGCTCAGGATACTCTTCCTAAGCATCGAGCACTGATGTGCCATGTGATGAACGTGAGAGGGGATGTTGGTTTCTTTGGGGATTTATCTGCTCAGTTATCACCACTTTCCCTGCAGCTCTCTTGAGAGTAACTGAATTAAATATGATAAGAATTGATGAACTGTACTAGAACCCCCCCCAAGGCTATCAGATATCCCTCTACAGGAGCAGAGGGAATCATTGTCCATACTCTGCTTGTGTTTTATCACATTGGGGATGCTTTAGAGACAACTTTGTGGATGCCATCTCATCTCAGAGTTGGGTTCAATGTTGTTTTCTCATTTTTGGAAACTACCAAGAATTTTTGTGTCAGACCTTTGGATACTTTTCTTCTAGAAATCTGTTAATAGTCCCTAATAGGAGACTCATATGTACTTCAATCACATGTATAATATATATAACAAGGAGGAGTAGAGGGGATTAGAATTTCCTGCATAAATTACTGACTTTCATTTAGATTTTTGCTTAGCTGGTTCTCGAGGTTGTGGTTTTGTGTTTGGGCAAGTTTTTTGTGACTTTTATTGGGGTTTTTTGGTCTCATTTATGAAGGCTTTGGAATTCATTTTCACATTTTTGATTAAAAATACCAAGACTCTGGTTGTTGATTGAAGAAAACCTTTTCAGATTAATAGTTGTCCACTCAAACAATAAATACAAATAATAAATAACAATAGGAGAGGGTAAAGCTTTGAACTTCCTGGCAGGATTAGGAGGACAAGCCGCTTAAGGCTTGCTTTATCACAGATTTAAGGTATTGGCTGATCAGGCAGCAGCATCTTTGCACAAAAGGTGCTTTTATGTGGTGGCATTGTCATGTACCCAGAAATATGAACCCTGGTCCCACACTGAGGTGTCATAATGGAATGCCACAGGACCAGGGATCTGAGGCAGAGTTTGAACTATTAGGTCCGATAGGAAACTTAGCAGTGAAATTCTCTGCATCTGCAGGCAGCCAGAAGAATGACTCTTTGTGACTAGCTCATGAAACCCAGTTTACTCAGTTATTAAAAATGCTGTATCCTGCAAATCTGCTGGGATGAGCGGTGCAGAGCTTGTTTTTGTGTGCATGTAACTGTAGCAGCTTCTGAAATAAATGCTGCCTGTTTCAGGTGGCTGGTGATTGCTGTGCCTTGGTGAAAGCCATTAATAAAGGAGTTACAGGGCTGAGTCACTCAATATGTGAAATGTTAGTGTACTCCCACTGCAGACTAATAGAGGCACTACAGTACTTAAGCACTTGGATTCAACAATAGTTAAAAATTCTACCCTAAAGTCCTCGGTGTAATTTGATTTGGAGTAAATGAATTTCTTTCTAGACTTAGTCAAAGCAATTACATTCAACTAGATGCTGTATTATGGCATAACATTTATCATAATTTAAGCCCTGCAAAGTACTAGAGAACACAAACTTATCTTTATTCCCACGCTGGCAGTTTGGTGGTCAGGCTGACTTTGCTTTCCTTCCTCCGTTCAGTGGTAGGAAGAAATGTGAAGTTCAAGCAGAAGTTGAAATGCTAACCCAAATGGGAGCAAAGAATAGGCAGGCCAAGGTGGATGTGGGATACAAACTTGCTTTGTAAATAAACTCCATTCCCCTTTGTTATTCACTTTTTCACAAGGTTACTCCTGATATTAACAGAACACGAGTTAATACAAATCCTTTTTGCTCTCATTTTAACCACTGAAAGCTAATGTTGCATTGTGCCTTTCCCCCTTTAAAATAGGTGTAATAGGATTTCACTATAGCGTGCAGTTTTTGTTTTCCAACTCTAATTACAGAACCTGGTTGTTCAGAATGACTAGGTGTTGTATTTTAAGTCAAATTCTGGGGTGTTTTTTCCCCATTAAGGAGAATCGAAAAGCATTTCATGCCACAGCTATTACATGCTTTTAACACGCCATTACTATAAAGCTTTCCATTCTTTGTTCAGTGGATAATGCAAAATGAAGCAGAAGCAAATTCAACTTGTATTCAAAGCAGACTATGCAAAACCTTCTCTAGAATTTGAATTGTCCAATGAAAGCTTTCACAGGCCAGCTAAGATTTCAATTCTTTGCAATAAATGCAGGAGACTGGAAATCTGTGTTTTGTAGAATCACAATTAATTTTGCAACTGTAGTTAGACTGGAATGTGTTACCAGGATGATCAATAAGAGAAAGATAGTCTTTTATCACTTTCTAGGGTGTTTCACCCTCTCTGGAACAAACATTGCCCTTGGATGTGCATTGCCTTCTTTGGTATTGCTCCTGTTGCACTGATGTCAGAGGGCAGAAAAGCTTCATTTAGTTTGCCCTTTTCATTCCTTCTCTCATGTGAGCTAAGTATAAATAAATGCTGAGACTCTTTTCATTAGTTACTTTTCAAAGAAAGGCTCTTGAAGTGATTAACATGCAGAACAACACATGTTTTGATGTGCATCTTTATGCTATCAGAGGAGATAGTTATTAGTTGTTTTAACCCCTTTTCTCCTCTGTAAGCTTAGTGCTGCAGCACATGAGCTCACGTTTAGGGCTGTGCAGTCAGGAGACAGGGCTGCCTAACACCCAGGAGTTGTAGGGAAAACTCTTTTGCCACATGGCAGTTTAGATTGGGTCAGTGAAAAAGTCCTCTTCTCCATCCCAAATCTCATGAAGGAAAAGACACATTGTGGTTGTGTGTGAAACGTGTGGAACATGAGCGTTCCCACAGAGGAGTGCTTCTGACCAGGGACTGGTGGTGGTGAAGTTAGAACAGGGCTGGACAGGACATGGATTTCAGCCAGATTTTCAAGGTCTAAAACCTCATGTGTCATGTTCTCTTTGGAGATCTCTCTGGAACTGTTCCTCTCCTGTGTGAGCTGAAGAGGAGTTGCTCTGTCATAAAGCAGCATGGAACGTGAGTGCTGGTCCCCACACCACAGGAGGCACCTTCCCTTGGCATCCCAAAGGGTTCCCATCATGGTCTTTGCATTTCCTGTATCTCTTCTAATAACTCCAGGCGGCAGCAGCATAAAACTGTTGTAAGTGTTGCACAGACATGTGTTTGTGTTGCCAAAACAAGCCCCTCTCCTGACACCCTACACCAGTACCATACACGTCCACTCTCGAGGAGGGGCAGATCTGCCTTCAGTTTACACAGACACCCAGATGTACAGGCTTAGCAGCTGGGGCAGGGAAATGTAACTGAGAAATGCCACACCTCTCATTTCAATGGGCACCCTCATAAGCCAGCATTCCCTTGCTGGAGATTATCTAGGAGTATTTGCTTTTTTTAGCTGTCCATCTGCTTAAGGAATGGGAGAGAAAAGTAGTATTTGGTCTTTGGAGCCACTGCAGCCATGGCTTCATTTACTTCATGTGCCAGGTAGGAACAGGCTTTGCCTGTGAGGGTATTTGTGGTGAGTGTCTGGTTTTAGTTTACCAGGGTTTACCATGGCTGAGGTTGTTCCTGACCTACACCTGTAAGAACAGGGGAGGGTTAAGACCTGGTTACTCAACACCTCATGGCAATATTTTTTTGCTCAGAGGCTCCTAGCATCTTCTGAGGAATAAAGGCTTTGAATCAGCTTCCAAAAACTGTTGTAAAGTCACAGGTTTTTTCCTATGTTGTACTCTGCCCTTCCATTATTTTTTTATTGCGTAGTCTGGTCAAAAGAAAGTCCTTTTATGCTCATATTATAAAAGAGGGTGCCTCTATCTACATCTGTCAGAAGCAGGATGAAGTCTGAGCCCTGGTCAGGGCAACAGTGAAGAATTCACCCTAATTTTCAGAGGTGCTGAACCCCCTTTGGTCTCATTCTTTGGAAAGGGAGGTGAGAAACATCCATGTAGGATCTAGATCAAAGACAATTAGGAACTCCAGTGATTTTAGGACAGCAGAGAATGTACTCTGGACTGTTGAAAATGCTCTTTCAAACCAATGTCCTTAAATATGTGAATAAGGGTTTTCTCCTTCCTAATGGGAGGGGAAACACTGAAAGATTAAACAGGAACTTTGACAGTGAACTCTTATCCTTTTGTCCTGCAGAAGGTTTCAGATCCCATGGAATGACAGCATTTTGGCTTTGCTTTGATTCACTTATGTATCCAAGTATTCACATCTTTGTGTGCAGTTCAGCTGCAGTGTGGGTCCTGTGGCCAGCAGGGTGGGATAGCTTCTCTCTCTCAGCCATCAAACTCCCTCCAGTGGAAGGTTTTCTGCATCCAGCAGTTGCTGCTGGCACCTGGACACAGAGCTGGTGCCAGGCTGCAGTGTGTATAGCCCAATAAGTAAAATTCAGCGCTGACAGTGATGTGAAGAAGATTAAGTCTGGCAAAACTCGGGTTGCAGATTGTAAATGGTCTCTGTGACAGTGCTTTCCACACCGGCTGGTTCTGGTTGCTCCCTGTTACATTCTCTAGTTGTAGATTTATTCACATTGCTGTATCTTGTTAAAGAAAATGCCCTGGGGGTGTTAAGGTCTTGTTTGACTGCAGAGCTAAAATATGAAATTCCAAAATCCCCTCTCCATTGTACCTAATTAAGGAACCCCATTAACCCTCTCTGTGGATAGATTGAGGGGATGTCTCCTTTTTGCTAATAGGTTTTCTGGTAGAACAGCACACTTCCCTGACCCCTGGGATTAGGAGCTGTGTTAAAAGTATTCTGCCAGCTCATGGCAGTGACACTTCCTTTTTGTCCATTCTTTCTGAGAGAATGCTCTGGACTAAACCTATTTTCCTCTTCTCTTGCCCTGCTCCTTCAGCATTGCCAGTTCAAAAGCTGGGAAACCAGTCACCTAATCTCCTGAAAGTTTCTGGAATTCAAAGGGCCAAAGATCCACTGGGGATGGGGAGCTAAAATTTTGAGCGAGTTCCCTCAGCTGACTATGGAGAGATAACCGGACCAACAAATCCCTCACAATGCTGGTCAGAATTTTTCCTGCATGTCCTCTCTGCACTATGGAAATTTAAGGCATATGTAGCAGAATGGTCCGTACTACACTGATGCCTCTTCTATATTTAGCAAGTTATCTGCCGTTCCATTTGTCAGGAAAGCAATGATCTGATATTTTTTACATTCAGATCTGCTATCAGGGAGCTGCTGAAGAAAATCTGGACACCGATAAGATGAGAAAGGACGTGCTGCTGAGCGTGGCACAGGAACATTGCCCGGCTCCTGCAGGGAGCAGCTCCAGCCCAGCAGGGCTGATCGGTTCCTTCTCACCATTAGCCCACAAGCTCAATCTGACTTCAGCAGTCCCAGTGGGGTGTCTTCCTGCTGGGCTCCCAGTGCTGAGTCTCAGGGTGCAGGAGGCTGTGCCAAGGACCCTTCCTGCCGTGCTGGGAGCAGGTGTGGAGGCGGTGGCTGCGTGGGGGCTCCCTCTGCTCCGCTGTGGTGGGAGCCAACAGCCCCGCTGGGCTCCCGCTCCTCTGGGGAGCAGCAAGAGGAGCTGTGTGGCTTTGCTGCAGCAGCCAGAGCTGGTCAGGGGCACAGGGAGGTGCTTCATCCATCACTGCGTGGCTGCTCAGACTCCTGATCCAAGGGAGTAACTGTGTGTGGGTCAAGGGTGCACTATCATATGGGCTTCTAAGTAGGCAGATTACCAGAAAGGAAGAGAAGCCATGAACATCCCACATTAGTTAAAATGCTTGGTCTGTACTGGAATTGAAGCATGGAAACTTGAAAAATACCCCTCAATGAGTTTGTCTGCCTCTGTTTGCTCAATGAGTATGTCTGTGGCTGAATTTTTACCTTCAGCTGCCCATGAGGATTTGCTTATTCGAGAGGATGTGCTGTTTGCTTGGCCTTTCCCTTAGCACGTGGGGAACTGATTCTGTTGAAGTGGGCTTTAAATAAAGAAATGGGAAGCAAAAGGCAGAAATAAAGTTGCACTCGTTTAGCATGAGTAGAAGCTGATCAAACTTAAGTAGTGAAAGGGCATGAGGAGAAATTATTTAACTTTCTGCTCTTAACTGGATAAGAGGAGTTTGAAATATTTACAAATGGGCTGTTTGAACTAGCTTGTGTTATTGAGACCTGCAGAGAAGATTCACATTTTTGAAATGTTATAAAAATGCTTGATTTCCACTAGGCAGAGCAGGCTGAACAAAACAGCAGGCAAGAGTGGCTGCCAGTTGGTAGCAAATCTGGAGCACTTGCTGATTCATATTTATATAACAAAGGCTGAGGCAGGGCTGTCTGCTGCAGGCCACCATCACAGCCGTCCTGGGGTTTGAAGAAGTCCCCTGCAGTCAATATTTCTCATTCAAATCCCTGCCCACGCTGCCCTTCCTGTTTACTCTTCCCTGGGTCCTCAGTCTTCCCAGCCCTTTCATCCCTCACTCTGATGGCCACAGGTAGCTCTGCTGGGGTGGTTCATGTGCATTAAACCTCAAGGAGAATATGCTGTGAAGTGGAAGGACTGTTTTCCAGTCGATGATAAGCAAGAATCAATCATGTACCAAACCGTGCATGTATCACAGAAAAGGACATATATTGACCAATACTCATGGCCTGAAAAATATGCTGGCTTATTAATTTTCATGGGTTTTTTCCCAAAACCTTGTTAACTTGGGCAACACAAGGTCACTATGCAGAAATCTGGACAGGAACTGCAAATTATTTTGCACAAATTTAAAAGAATTCTCTCTTTCCCTGTTCATCCTTCTGTATTGTTAATCTCCACAGGATCCTGAGTAGACAAGTTTGCTCCTTCCCATGGCTTTGTCTTGTTGCAGAACTAGCTCCTGCAAGTAATTTTTAAATGCTTTTGCATAACCATAAGTGCCAGCAATGGTACTGGAGAAACAATAGCACATGAATTACCCAATTAATGAAGGCACCTGGGAATATAAAAATACCCAAGGGACCCTTTCATTGTGTTGAATAAGGGAGGAAAAAAGTCACCTTAGCTATCAGAGTCAAGCACTAAGTGATTATATTTAAGTGAAATATCAAGACTGGTATTCAGATAAAACTGTTCCCCCGTGGCCTTTAAATCTATGGCCTTTAAATCATTTTCTTGCATCCATTGAGCTATTCTGAGACACGTAACCTGTGCAAAGTCCTCTTAAACTATGGGAAAACATCAGTGCAGTTGTTTCCTGGTGATCCTTCCTATTTCCCATGCAAAGGATGGCGTGGCAGAGAGGGTGCCAGGGTAGCTCTGTGGCTGCTGAACCACAGCTGGCTTGCAGGAAAATGGTCTCTTCCAGAGAGAGGTTTGGATTTGTTTGTACCTGCCCATCTTTTCCAGGGTAGAATGAGGTAAAGCTGCAATTGGGCTTGTTAATAGGTTTTTCAGGACTTAGATTTCCCTTCTGTTGGTTAGAACTTTTATTATAGTGTATATCAGAAAGAATTGGTGTTAAAGAAGATGCATCTTTAACAGGAAAATCTCTGCAAATCCAGACCATCACCTGCCTCTGTAGCTTGGTAGATGGAGAGCAGATTTGGCTCTAACCAGACAGTGCGCTCACAGAATGGGGTTTGTCTCTAAACCATCCGTGTGCAGTTGTAAACTGGACTAATTAGTTGTGTGTGGTATTTTGCTGGCTGACATAATGTGTCTCTCACATAATACCAGTGAACTTAAAAAATTCCTCAAGATAATCCATTGGCTTTCCAAGGCTCCTGGGGAACCCGGCTTTACTTGAGTGGCGTGTTAAACTGAAAACATCCTAATTACCTCATTTACAAATATTTCAGACCTGATGTATTGATGCACCACAGGTTAATTGTTCTTCTTACTCAATTAGTAGGAACCTTATGCTCTTTATTACATTAAAGTAAGCCATTATCACTTTCTACATTTTATATCTGAGGTTCAATAAGGACAAAACTTTTATCTCAGCTCTGCAAACATTAACTGGTTTGTCTGAATACCCTTTTGTTCACAACCCCCCCAAATCTCAGTATCTTGTCCATGTACTTTGTGATTCCAAAATGGGATTCTTCAGTAGGATTTGTGTACATTTTTAAGGTGTCCTGCTTCAGTTCTTTCTGGAAGCTTTCATATTTCCACAAATTCATCCTCTCTACAGCTGCTGGCTTAGTTGGCTGTGAAAAGGTAATTTTTACCCAGTAGATCAGGGATAGAGCTTATTAAAGACCTTTCTAGCATCTGTCAGACTCTACCTTTTTCCAGAACTGTGGTTTTCATGGAACACATATTTTATTTATTTTATTTTGTTGTGATTGCTCAGATTTGTTGACAAGATCAAAGGGAATGTTTTAGACATATTGGAAAATAGCCTAACAAGTTCTTGTTTTGAAATGACCTTTCAGTGGGAAAGTATTCCATGTTGAAAGAAAGTCATATTTAACATGAAACATTTTGATTTAACTGAAAAAAATTATGGGAAACTTTTTTTAAAAAATCAAAATTATTCTTATGCTGGTTTTTTGAACAGGTCTACAGAACAAACTTGGAAATTAATTTTTTTCCCCTGGAAATAGAAATTCCCTTTCCTTCTCACCTTTAGTCAAGACCACTCAGTTGGCAGGTTTCCACTGGCTGTGCTGGTCCCAGTGGGGTGTACGATCTCCTCTGAAGGGTCTGTGTGAGGCAGCTCAGGAAAACTGGGCTGTCACTGACAGGCTGAAATTCATTATCCCACCGGCTGTTCCTCAGCTGCAAACCTGAGGCTTGCAGGTTGGAAAACACAGGAATTTCCAAGCCCCCAAGGCAACGATTTCTGATGATGTGCTCCTATGCACATTAGTAAGTGCTGGAACAAATAATTTATAGGTAAATGGTGGTTGCTGTTGAACGTCTTTTGATGCTGCACACTTATTACCATCAGTTTCTGCTTTTTGTTATTGTTTGTTTGGTGTTGGGAGGATTTGTCATTTCAAATCATCCTGCGGTAGCTGATAATGTTTTTGTTTAAGTAGGTTAACTTGTTTAAATAATGAAATACTTGCAGATGCTTTGACCCAAACTCACTTGAACACAGATGGGCTGTCTGTGATGAAAGAGGGAATCAATAGGAGATTCCAGCCTGAATAAGTCTGTGAGTCAGATTTCATCTTCCTGATGCTGCACCTCTCTGATCTTTATCACTTCTGAAATAACGTTATGCTCAGTTCATATCCTAAAGAAAAGAAACATATTTTCCCAGACCACCTTCTCAGCAGAGGTCACCCCTTGCTGCTGTCTGAGTGCCTTCCAAGGGGTACTGGGTCACAGACATCGCTGGAATAGCTGTCTCTTTGCATGTTGGTCCCCTGCACATCATGTGTTCATCAGCCTTTGAGTTTGCTGTTAGGGGATAGGAAGAGAACTGTCAAATGCAAATTCATTATAATTCTCAGAGGCTGAAAACATCTTCATACAGCAGGGCAGCTGTGAGGGGATGGATCTGGCCAGGAGAGCTCACTTGGCAGCTGGTTCAGAGCAGAACAAAATGTGTGTGTTTGGGTTTGCCTCATGATAAATATTCAGGACAGCAGCTCCTCTGTTGGGATCTTACTGCACTGGTAGCAAGTCCCCAACCTCGGGGCGTTCCTGCTCCAGGGGTTTCCCACCTATTCTGCCAGGTGAACTGCTGAAGCCAGGGCCAAGCTGTGATCTTCCCCTGAGTTACCAGAGTGGGTTTTAGGCTCTGAACAGCAAGTGCTCCATTGCTGTCTCTTCCCACACTCCACCGAGGTTCTGTAGACACTCCTCATGCTCTTTAATTGGAAGCCCTGATCCTCTTCAGACAGCTTTGGGAAGAAAGTGTTTTGTTCTGTAGCTTCAAATCAACTCTTGTTAGTGTGTTACTGAGCAGTCTCCTTGATTGTATTATTCTGTTTGGGAAGAACACCTCTGATTCTGCCTGCAGCGAGCGTGCTTGTGCCTTCTAATTTTCACTGTCATTTTATCTGAGCCACTTATCCCTTCAGTCAGCCCAGATGCCCCTTGAAACAGAAGAGAGTAGCTCCAGAAAGGTTTGATTCTTTGTCACTCCCACAATTGGAAACATATTTTTGGGGGCTTCTCCCTACTGTTGTAGGGTCAAAGAGTGGTGATGTAAATCAGAACTGTTTGGAAGCAACTAGAATCTTGGTGAGGACAGGGAGTGGCTTTCAGAACCAGGTATACAGACTTCCCTGAACGCAGGGAAGCTCCTAAAAGGGAGAGCATGAAACCCTGCATTTTCACCTTTGCCTTTTCTATATATCTGGGTATGCCATGCTAAAAAAAGAAATACAATTGTCAGAACAAGTATCCTTCCAAAGTACTTTATTTCACCTGGGATTCTCAAAGGGATTCTCAAAGCCTTTCTTGGGCCAGAGCCCCTCCCAGCATCAAGTACTGTGGTGTGATTTCTGTGCCTGTTTCTTCAGTGCTCAGATCACCCAAATAGTGCAGTGCAGCATTTGCATGCCTGATCCACTGCAATCCACCAGCACTGCTCCTGGTGCCTTCTACCAACTACCTGTGTGGGGCAAAGGAGAACAGCCCCACTCTCCCCATGGCTTTGTCTTGGGCTGTGGTTTGCCCAAGAAGCAATTAGTAATGGGTAAGGTGAATATTGAGAGGAGTTCAGTCCCCACTTTGGTATGAAAAGGCAACTAATGACACAAAACTAGTTTATTACAATGCAAGCCACAGCCCTTAGAACTGCTGTGAGAACTTTGCTAACCCCCAGGAGAGCCCTGGTGTTGTTGCTGGCTCGGTGTGTTCCTGCCAGACCTGGTCAGCAGGGGCTCTCTGCAGCAAGGTGGTGTGTGCTGCTGGGTCTTCTCCTCCCCTCGGGGTATTTGCATTCCTCCGTGTAACTTGGCTGTCCCAATATTTTTCTGAGGTAATTTCAAATGCAGCCGAGTCTCTACAATACAGATTGCAAGCAAATTCTCTTTCATGTCTGTGGTGTGGAGGCTTGCTATTATCCTCTAACATCTTATTTATGTGTTTCATGTGCTGTTTCTAAAGGGCTGTCAAATAACTGTTAATTATTTATTCACATCAGGTGGAGCACACGTAGAGGAATTGCCGTATCCAAAGTTAAAGAGCACTATCTTCAAACTTTGTAGAAAAGAAATAATTCAAATTTTAATAATCTTACTTTTCACTTGTGGTTTTTTCCTTTTTCTAAGCTTTTTAGCGTGGGTTGATTACCATACACATTGCTGCAGGTGATTTTGTTTGAAGGTAGTTGAGTGAAAAATAAAGATTAATCTGGACTGAATTTTTAATCACGTTTGCAAATGAGTTGCAGCAACCAAATATCAGCTGGTGTGGAAATGCAGTTATTAAGAACATATGGAATTGGAAACATTTGGAATTGAAACTGAGCCACTTGGTAACTTTATCAGTTTAAGAAGCTCCTTGCTCTGTAAAATTATTCATTTGGTAAATGGTGGGGCTGTCTTTAAGTACTCGGCATTGGGGGAAGTTTATATATAGCAGTGTATGACAGCAGTGAGCAGGGCATGGGAGACTTGAAAGCCACCAGTGCTTCCCAATCTCTGTTCTTTCAGGTGCTTTGTAGTAGCAAATTCCTTATTCCTGTGCTGCAGCTGATTTTTATGTAAAATAGAGAGGGAGACACTAATAGGTGTCATGCAATGCTTGGATAATGTCCTGGTGGAGCACCCAAAGCTGGTGTGAGGATGCGTTTGAAAGGACTGAATGAAGTGGAACCTCAGGCAGCTGGGCTGGTGTGTGTGGCAGGAGGATGTGCTTTGTGGCAGTCCTTCAAATCCCTCCCTGCAAAGAGGCAGGTCTGGTGTTCCTGAAGGTCCAAGGGGACATATTTGTGTCCTTCCTGTCACCCCTCCTAGGAGCTGCCTCGTTCCCTCTCCTGGTGTAGTGGGTCTAACACTGTTCTTTGGGCACGTGAAGTGCCATTGGCTCACCTCAGCCATTGCTGCCTGCCCACAAAAGTGCCACTCCAGTTAATCCTTTGGAAGAAAAAAGATCCCAAGTGCCTCCCTGCGTTGTGGCACAGTCCCCTGAACATTTGGCAGAAACATGGGCTGAGGGAGGTTCTTTTGGGGCATTTTAACTTTTGTTGATATTACTCAGTCACATTATACAGAAGAGCTAATGGTTTGGGGAGTTCTTGGGGGTACTTTGAATCAGATGCTGCTCCTGTTGAAATTAGTCTGATGGTGATTAGTGATTCAAGGGAAGCTCAGTATTTTTATTAACAATTCCTGCCTCTAAATTTTGAGTCATTGTAGTTTGCTCAAATTAACATATACCATCAACCCACAGCTTTCATCTCTGTTTTCTCAGAGTACCTTGGGTAAAATGTCCGAGTCCATTTGGTTTTCTGTAAGGCAAATCCAACCGACTGAAGCTGAATCTCATTTTCACTGTTCCATCCTTCCTTAGGAGGTTATAAATCATTTGAACAAGAAAAAAAGAATCCTCCTATGGCAGTTTGTCTTTTCCTGAACCACGTGGGACTGGCCACTGACAGCCAGAGACCATTTCAGCCAGTCTGTGATGAGAATTCCCATCTTCTGTCTCTCCAGACTTCTGAGGGGCACATAGGTTGGGATTGAGTTGTTTTAGGCATTTGATTTTGGTTTTGTCTGGGTTTTTTTGCCTTCCGCTCCACTCCCCAGCTTAAGGGAAGCATTTTGGGAATCTTTTCTGTTTTCACTTGAAAATCACCAAATAACCTTGTAGTGTTCATCACTTTCCCTGTATTATCATTGTAGACAGTGCTAAGATTCCAGCTAATTGAGTTTATTGATTTCTGAGTGATCTCTTGAGTGCTATTTCACATTCATGATCTGTCAGCGTTGTGTAGACAGCCTGTGTGTGAGAATTTAGTATTTGTTATACGTAAAACTACTGCTCTGCAAACTTCCCATTTCAGGGCATTGAATGGATGCAGGAACACAAGGGACAACTTGCACAGTCTCTGCAAACCACTTTGTATTTGAATATTTTAGAAATTAAAAGAAAATACAAATAAGAATATTTGAAAAAGTGTATTCAGGGCAGATTTCTTATTTTCTGTAGTAACTAAGTCAGGCCTAAGAGCACAGCCACCTACTAATTTGAACAGTCAGGGGAGGAAGGGAAACAGAACATGCTGTCCTGAATTCTCTGTGTAGGTCACATTTTTTCATTATTTATAACAAATAGTTTTTATATTTTCTGCACCAATATTTTCTAGTTAATGTTGGTGTTTGAACTCGTTTCTGAGCTTTGTACTTACTCCAGAAAACTACTGCAAACCTTGACCTGCTTTCTTCCTCTCCAAAGCTCAGCAATAAGGTTTTATGAAGAAGTATTTGGCAGTGTCACTGTGATATTCAGGCCTTCCCATCTTCCTTATGCCCTAGAGCAATGCTGCTGCTCACCAGGGTGCCTTTCCCTTCCACTTGTCTCGGAGCTATTTTAGGCAACAGCCAGGTAGTGCTTTTCTCTGACAAAATGCCTCAAAGGGCTTGCCCTGAGCTGTAATGTCGCACTTTCTCTAAAAGGATGCTCTTACAACGCAGTGACCAACATGCTTTATGCAAACAACTCAAACTATGTTCTGCATCACCTTCCGACTGCTTTTCCACAGGCCTCACATTATCGAGTCAAAGCATGTCAGCCAGTGCTGTGTCTATCAGCGTGATGCACATTAAGCTTGCCCCATTGGGTCATTTCATAAAGCAAGTGTTAAAAATCCCAGGGAACTGCACTTTTGTTTGAAATCAATGGAATTGAACAATCTTTTTAAAAAAAGGAGGGGAGGGGGCAAGTTTTAATCTGTAACATCATGGATAGTTTGCATGTTCTTCAGTGGGACTCCTGGGGACACAAGATGGGTTTGTAGCAGTCAGCAGTCGCCCATCCTGGACTCCTTAGAAGGCTTATGCCATTCATTTTCCTGTTGCTTAGTTGATCACAATGATCATCAGGAGCAATGTTTTACAGGGGGAGGAATGGGGAGTTGTGTCAGACCTCCGGCTAAACGTTCTTCAGGGGAAAATACTCAGATTATCCACTTTGAATGAGCAGAGAGCAATCACAGAAATCTATGAAAGCAATTTTCTCACATATTGAGCATTTTTTCTTTTTTCCCTTATCAAGTATTTTTCCCTGCTTATCTTTGGCTGGCAGCTTCAGTCTCTCACATGATGTAAACAGCAGCAAGCCAACCAAGAGCTACATCCATCTTGTCTGTCATTAACTTTCCACTTTCCCATCTGGCATGAAACTGGGCTGTGGATCCTGGAAATATCAGTCTGATCTGTCAGCAGCTTCCCTCTGTTTCTCTTAGTCACTCAGTGCAATCACAGACTGCTATTTTTTTGTTCTCATAGAAGGATGTTTTTCTTGTGTTCTTCTATGAAATCTCCTACCTGTCTGCTGTGACTCTTCCCTTGCTATGGCTGTGTTGCAATTAGTGAGGACTCAGCTCTGAAGAGCTGGCTCAGGTTCCCCAGAGTTCAGAGGTCCATCTGTCTTTAGTACGAGCCACAGCCCCATGACATGACCCACAGGGGACTGTGACAAACCACTTACACAACCAGGGTTTTCATATGGAAACTCTCTTGGTTTCTAATGTTATTCCCTCATTTTAGAGTATGCTGATTGCTTAACTCAACTTGATTTTCACTGGTGGTTGTTGAAATTTAGTATATTTATTAGCTCCTTATAATATTTGGTAACATTCTTCTCTAAAAGCAATGACTGAGAACCTGAATTTTAATATAATTGTATAAAGCTAAATTACAAAGGTGGGGCAGTTTACATTTCTGTTCTTTTAAGTGATTTCTTTTGCTAGTTCCTGAATGAAGGTTAAAGTAACATTTCAAGATGACAGAAGTGAATCACCTACAAAAACAGGATGGAAGGTGACTGTAAGTTGTGGTGTGATAAAAGACCCAGGGCCCTGCTAGTGCATGACAAGCTTTGTGAGAGACGGGAGCGAGGTCAAAGGCAGACCCACCAGTGATTAAGATATATTGCCCCAGAAACAGGAAATCTTTTGGGAAACATGCAAGCTTGAACTAAATGCCAATAAATGTAACAAAAAGCAGACAAGATTTGTGTTAAAGAGAGGAACAAGGGGGATTCGTGGGCTTGGGAGGTGTGAGAGGAGTGTCTGGGAGGAGGGGGTTCTTGTGAGGGAGTGGTAGACCCTTATCCAGCAGGGTAAGGGGCAGCACTGTTGGTCAACACAAATACTGCAACTAGAAAAGAACATTCTGAGAATCCAGTTCTGTCTTGAAGGGCACTTGTGCCATTTCCTTGTGCCTCTGATTGGTTTTGGTGCTGCAAAATGTTGCTTGATGGCTCCAGTGTAGTCAGGTGCAAAGAGAGATGAGTAAATGAGGATAATCTTTGTGTTCTTCCTCCTTCACAATGTGATGGATGTGGTGATGTGACTGAAAAATAGGTTGCTAAACTTACTATTTAGGGGGACAATTAAGGTAAAGAGTAATGAGCAGCTGAACACTAACCTCCCTACTTCACCAAAACTCTGCTTTAAACTACCTGTACTTTGCTCTGCTGCTGGGGAAGAAAGGAGAAATTCAGAGTGACCTCCATAAACCTTCCAAAGGGAAAAATAATTCCTTCAAGAATAAAAAGCCTTCCTACCTGAAAGTCTCCAAATACCAGCTGGCTGTGTTCTCATTAAGTCCACAGTGAGAAAACTGCTGTCCACTGCAGATAGCCAAACAGGCAGAACTCCTTCCTGCAGAGGGGAAGGGTTAACTGTGCAGACAGGCCATTGCACGCAGCCCTTTGTCCTTGAACTGCCTCTCACGGTTATTCCAAGCTCAGCTGAGTCTGAGCTTCACACGTTCAATACCTACGAGCCATGCCCAAAGTTTCCTGGCTCGGCACTCATCTCTGTGTGCCTTTTGCTGGCACCAAACTGGTTGGAAGCATTGGTTTCTAATATCTAAGTAGCATGTAAAATTGAGTGCATGTCTGAAATCCAGGGAGTGGAAGGAGGAAGACACTGGCAATGTAAAGCACACTGGACTTTTTCTGCTTTAGATTCTCCTTACCCCCACTGATATCCCTGCAGAAGCACAGTCACCTGGATTGAAGGCAGTAATAGCACAGTAAGCTCCTTCCTTGAGTCTCTTCTGTCCTGTTTGCTGTGTTTGATATTATACTGAGACTGAAAATTCTCAGGGGTGGGATTCTGTCATAACAGCACAGTCACTCTGGCAAGGGAAATGTGGCCTTTAGAAGCCAGTCAATAAAATTCAAATCACAGCAGCACTAAAAAATGTTTTTCTCAGGGAACTCGTGAAGTCCACACTCAGCATAGCGTTATAAACACATCCTATTTGCTGGGTTTGGTTTTGTTAATGAAGTAATGAACAAGGTTATAACAAAACATTCAGCTCCAATTTTCTCCTCAAATTCACCTTATGGTTCTTCCAGCTGCTCCCACCTCTACATCAGCTTCCATGAGATGGGATAAGAGCCCATTGGCACCAAGCCCTGCCGTCCCATCACCTTGGACACAACCACTGGCCTAAGCTCTTTCAGAGAAACATTGGTAGTTATTGAAAAAAGGTGGACTTCTCTAACTCCATGGGTTATGTGCTTTGCAGTCTGGTGAACCACCTATAAGAAAAAGATACATCAATTTTTGTCATCTGAGCTCAGTAAATTCTAATAACTGTTCTGTGCATCCACAGTGAAGTCCTGTCACTGCAGAAGAAATGTTCCTTTTCAGACCAATTTAAAAACCAGAGAAGGAATTGGAACTTTTTATAGTTTCATTCCTACTCAATTCTATAAGGAATTGAGCTGACTTAAATGGTTTTAAAGACTTTGGCTATTCATGAGTTCTCTAATTTGTAGCTTTTTCAATGTATTTAATCTGTAACATATCTGAATACAAATCTGATCTGTCAGAGACCAGAATTTCGGGCAAAAGAAGGAAACTGTAAGTGCAGTGAGTCTTTATCTTCCTGTGAAGGGATCCATGGGACAGCCCAAAGTCAGGACTGCCCTGCTGAAATCCCCAGGCTGCTGTAATGCCCAGTTCAGCCCTGCTGACAGTGCTCACCCTGGGGAGCTGTTGGGAATGTTATCTGTGCCTGTTCAAGGGGGTTTATGGCCTTCCATGGGTTTAGGGGAAAGGCAGATATGGCAAACAAACTCCTGCCCTGTGTTTATAAAAACATTGTATTTCAGATTTTGCATTTTATTTAGAAGTAATATCAGCTGAGCATTTCAATGCATTTTAACTAGGATTTTTTTGTGTGTGAATATGAACAGGTAAAGATCTTCTTTTTCCTGCATAGCCATATTTAAGAAGGCTTTCTCCTTACAAGTGGCACTTTTCAAACAGCTGCAATGCTGCCAGCTGTGTTATTACTGTGCTTTTATGTAAACACAACCTAGTGCTTAAAACTTGTACTCTTCTTTCATTCTGGCAGAAGTTGTTTTCTTCACACTCTTTTCATTATTTTTAAGCCATTGAACTCTCGTTCCTACAAATTCTAAAACTGCACAGAGGCCAAGCAAAGCAAGAGTGCTGATTTGCCATTGGCAGTGGGAAGGGTGAGTGTTTTCATCGGTACTGGATTCATGGCACAAAGTCAATAATAAAGCAATATTTATAGAACTTGGAGATGATTGTAAACATACTTCACAAAAATTCTCTTCAGCAGCACTGAAAATGTAATAATCAGTGATCACAAGTGCTTGAGTTATTTTGTTCTGTTCTAGCAGCCAGGCACTCTTATAGTCCTGTTCTTGCTGTTTCCACTCCTATATTAATATAATTTTGCTGCAAACAATAAACATAGCAGGAAACCAATTAATCAGGCAAGTTGGTAAAGTGCAGCCTCCAACAGTTAGCAGTGCTCAAGACAAGGTTCAGCTTAGCTCTGAACCTTTGAAATAGCATCGATGATGCATGTTTAGTGCTTCTGCATCTTATACACGTTCTTTTTTTAATGAAAGTGTTCCAGTAAAAGATGATCTGTGTGGTCTTCTGGGGAACAAAAACTACAGCTTTGTTTGTTCAGTGCCTATTCACATCCATCACAGCAACTTTAAGGTGATGCTGTGTTGGAACTAACACTTAGTTTAACTCTTGTAGGACTGGTCCAGTGGCCAGCCAAGAGCAGTTTTGTTACTAAGGGTCCATATCAGAGAAGGCTGAGACCAGTTTGCTGCACCCCAGAGCACCCAGTACCAAAGAGGAGCTGTTTGCATAACACCAGCGACTCTTCTGGAATGCATAATAAAAATGTGTATGGATATGGCCATCTCTGTTCCACCCAGCAGCAAACCCTCCAGCTTTGCAGTGAGGAAAGGACTCAGGCAATTGGAGAGGCATGGAGCTGGGGCTGGCTTGAGCTAGTCTCTCTCCCTCAGTGAGGAATTTAGTCAGAAAGGGTAAGAAGTGGTAAGATTAGGATTTTTACCTGAAACTGGAGCCTCAGTGTGAGGGAGACAGCATTGCTGTGCCCTCCCACAGAGAGGTGCTGTGAGCAGAGTCCCCAGTAAAGCTCTCTCCTCCATCGTGGATGAGACAGTCAGGTATGGGCAAGTCCAGGTAAATGAGACATCATCTGAGCTATCTATGCCAAAATGGGGTGCAGATTTGCATAGGAGGCAAACCAGTTCTGCCCATGGAAATACAGCCACCAAGAGAACAGAACACTGCTACTGTGTTTTAGTTGGATTTGTTTCTTCAAGATACACTCACTTTCTGTGAAAGATCTGATATAGTGTGGCTGTCTATGTGTGGATTCCTTTATGAGTAGGGTCAGTATGCATAGAATCAGTTTGGTAGTAAATATGATTCACCTGGAAGTGAGAAATAGCTTAATTTAGCCCAGTATTTTAACTCTGCCAGAGATTTACTGTCCATGGTGAGGGATGAGAGATGTACAAGATCCCCACAATAGCTATTGATTCCTCTTTAGCTTGGGAATCACTTTGTTCTGCTTGTTAGAGTTCATGGAGCAGTTTCACATCTTTTTGTAAATGTGCACATTGCTATGGGAGTCTGAGTCACCAATTCTGCTAACACATGTGTTAGTTTAAACATGGAAATAATCCTGCTGGAAGGAGTGAGTCCAGTCAAGCCCTGCAGTGAAGCAAGGAATATTGCAAGGTCATGCCTTTAGTCAAGGATGTCCCAGAAAAGGAATGGCTGGATTTGGCTGGTAGGGCAGTTTTTCTTGGCCTCTAGAAGTGTTATCTGACTGGTTGGAAGGCAAACAGCACTGAGGATTTTGCTCTGCATGCAAAAGCAGATAATGCCTAGCAGGATGTTAAATGCTGTGTCTTAGTACCATGCTGCTGCTTGTTTTCTTTCTCTCCTTTTAAATTTGTGTAACTCCAAGTAAAATTCGGTCCTGTATATAAATCTTATGCTTGACAAAATCACAAGGCAGCCTTAACAAAAGGCAGCAGTAATTGCAGTGTATCCTCACTAATTGATAGGTGCAGTTACAATATACCATACACAGCAGAGCTACAGAATTTCTTCTTCCCATTACCTATTACATGCAAATAAACTCCACCACAACAGTGCTCAGGCTGGAAACTGAGATGTGGGGAAGATTGGAAATGCTGGCAACATGTCAGCCAGTCCTTCCTCCCACGCTCAGTCTTTTCACCTCCATCTCTGTCCCCTCAGCCAGTGAGTCTGTGCTTTCATTTGTTGTGTGGACAGGTACTCAGATATGAAAAAGAATAAGAAAATAAGGTTTTTTTCACTTGCCATGGTGGGAGGAGATGGCTAGTTGTGTGACTGGGCTAATGTTGTCCAGCTGCTGCAGACAAGACCTGTAGAAACTCAAAAAGGGCTGAACATGAGGAAGAAATGATACAGGTCCCTGGACCATCCCAAGATCTGCCCCCAGATAAAGAAGGTCATGTTCAGAAAGCAAACCTGCTGGTTTTGTGGAGGTGCCCTGAAAACACGAGTCCCCCTTTCTGCTCTGCCTTGCTACCAGGATTTGGTCTGGGGTTAAATCTTAGGTTGCCTTCAGCTTTCCTGGTTCAGCAGCTTCATTAAATTATGGGAGAACCATTTGGGTAGTCAGTGCTGGCTCAGAGTGGGTGACAGAAAAGCTTTGGGTAGTTTTTCTTTATTTGTAGGGCAAGATGCTCTACTACCATAAATCTCTGTAACTCCATGGCACCCAGGAAGAAAATGATTTATACAGAGTAGAATCCAGCCTTATATCTTTGGGAGTTTAACTCACACTTGTTCATACATTTGAAACATCTTTCCTTGGCCATTTTAGAAGAAAATGCCTGAAAAACAAAGACAGACTTTCAGAGGCAACAGATGACAGAATACAACACTAATAATTTAAAAAAGCCACTAAATGGTAAAAAAAAAAAAAGGCAATATGTGTAGTGAACAGATCAGGATCAGTACTCTGTGGAGATCATTCACATTTGGCAGCAAAGGTCACAGTGGGATCACATAGCAGTTCTCCCACCTGGGTGTTCAGGTTAAAAAGATGTTTTATGAGAAGTCCTCCTCTGTTATCAGACTCTGAGAGGCGGCTGCTGCTGCAGAGTGCTTTGCTCCTTTGCTCTTATGTGGCACTTTTCCGAAGGCAGGGGATAGCCTGGTGCTTAATTTACTGCAGGTTTTGCCATTTATGCAGAAGCCAAATGTTTGGTGGTGTTTGGAGGAGAACATCAATAACATCCAAGTGGTTTAATGAAAATCAACATCTGCAAGGCTCAGCCTAAGTGTGGAGAACACTTCCCCCCCTTGCTCTCTATTAAAATAATATATCTGTTTTGATACTTAGTTATCTTATTATATTTAGCTTTCTCTCTTGGGTTCCAAAATCTTCCTGTGTGTGTACTTGACCCTAATGAAGAAAGATGTTTGAGTGCATTGTTTGTTCTGGTGCAGAGACAGGATTAGATCTGTCCCTCTGGCCTTGCCTGAGGGATGGAAGAGCCTCTGCAGGACGTTCTACACCAGTTCTCTCTGCCCCTCAGTGGTTTCCATGATGATGCTCAGCCTGGCCAGAGATGCCAAACCCTGCCTGCTGCTGTCCCTCTCTGTTCAGGGTTAGGGCAGAATTTGGCTACTTAAAGTTTGCTCCCTGACTTAACACACAGTTTCTGGTCCATGAAGTAGTGATATATTTGAACCTCTTTTGGGTTTTTTTATGAAACTGAGGGGTTTCTGAATTCAGCTTTTAACACCTGATAAAGCAACTCTCAGGAGCCAAAACTAAGCTGCCTCTTGTCTTCAGAGGGTGTCTATCAGACCACCATCTTCTGCTGTTTACTGGGAGAAAACTTAATTTCTGAACACAGGAAAATATTTTGAACTACAATCGGAAAATAAAACCCAACATTTTTAATAAATTTAGATCTGAAGTCTAAGTCCTTGCAATAAAATACTTACATATTCTAACATTTTTAATAACATTTTGTGTTGGGGTGAGAATTTTTGACTTCATTAATGCTGGCATTCTCATTATGCCTCCCTGTGTTTTATCTTAATCACTTGGGGTATCGTAATGCTGATTAATTTGTCTCCTGGAGGATCTCTTATATTAAAGTCCTGTCTGGTTTTTCTTTTTTTCCAAGCACTGCACAAAGAAACAAAAACTAATTAATTGCATTAATAACATTTTTTAGGTTCCTGTACTTTATCTCACACTCAGCCTTTGCCATCACGTCTGCTGCATGATGTGCTGCTGGGATTTTAGGCTGATAATAATCCATGTATTTTGGAAGAGGGTTCCCTATTCTGCCTGTGCCTGTAATGCACATTTAGATTTTGCAGTCCATGATCAAATTCACAATAAAACTGAGTTTCAGCACGATTCATCTGAATGCACTGCTTGGCTGGGCTGGTGCAGGGTGTGCAACAGCAGCATTGTGCTCACTGTGGCCGTGCTTTGTGCTGGTTGTGTAGCAGGTTAATTCAGGATGGACAAAATCCTGAGCAGAGATCCCAACTGGTCCAAGATCACCCTGGGACAGTCGTGGAAACACTTATTCCACCAGGTGCCTCTTCATACAAGTAGCCTTAAAGGGAGCTGCTTGCAACTGGGTGAGCATAAATCCACAGGAATAGAGTATTCCATGTGGGATCAGAGCACAGAACTCCAGATTTACCCCAAGTCAAAGTGTTTAACAGTTAAAGTTACTTTGTGTGCGACTGGAGCGTAAACCTGTACAAAATTGTACAAAACAGTTGAAAGCAAGCAAATCCTAATCCCTTTTCACTTCCCATAAAGTAAGACAAGTTAATGCCTTAGGCCTGTCAGCAGCACAGAAGGAGAAAAGGAAACTCTTTTGCCATAATTGAGGTTTCCTTCACTAGCAGCCATTGGGAAGTGGATGGAGCTTTGTGAGCATCAGAGCATAATGCTACCCATTGGGTGTCAGCCTTGGACAATTAGCAAGCAAAAGCGATCACCAGAAGGCAAGGAAAGAAAAGAGATTAAAAAGAATTAAATGAGGCAAAAGAAATTCAATAATTTCCATATGTAAGGAAAGGATATAATAAGACAGTGATGCACTGCCGGTTTATCTCTGGAGTAAAATCAGTCTTTATAAGGATACAATGCCTTCCTTTACCATCCTGTGGTATCCTTCGCTCCACGGACCTCAATCACACAATTCAGGGGCAAATTTGTGACATCAGGCTGTAGAAAGAGTGGCATTCACATTGCTGCTAAGCAGAGGTAATCTATCTTCTTACCACTGGTTAGTGGCCCTTAAGGAATTTTCTGTTAGTGACAAATCCATGTATAAAAAGATGAAATTGTGCATAGAGTAATGGCCAACCTGTTATCTCTTTGCAAGGAGAGCGGCAGCCACTGACTGTGATATCATGGGAAAGGATCAGCATTCCTATAGGCAGCCAGTTTAAAAAATAAACCCAAACCACCAAAATGATAGGTAAATAACACCAATATTAATGTAATTCAACAGCTGCTCACTTTTCCTTGAGCAGTGAGGCAAAAAGGCTTCTGCTCTGGAGAGTTCAATGTCCCCCTGGGTGTTTGAGTATTCCGTTCTCATGCTGCAATCACAAGCAGCAAAGCCAAGAGAAAGGAACATTCTCCTGCAGTCTAATATGATACAGTTCCCTGTCTCTCAGTTGTGCTGCTGAAGATCATGGCATGAAGAATTGTGGACTGATGGATGGAGAAACAATCCATTAAAAGCAGGACTCCCTTTGTCAGAGCGCTGTCTGGAGATCTTTTATCAAGGTGTAGCATAGCTCTGCATCCAGAGAGAGTGGGTGGTGGGTTATGTGGACCTGTAGTAAGAAAAAATGAAGCAGGAAAAGAAAAGATCAGGAATAAACATTTTGCAGTGGAGCACATTCTGCTTCCAGGCAGACCAGCAGCTTTCCTGAATCCCAGTAATGGTGCCTGGCTCTCTGAAACCAAGTGCTTCCAGTCCAAACTGGCCATGGCTCTCAGGTTTGTTTTGGGTTTTTTTTCTTAGGGGGATGGAATAAATTAGTGGAAATGCCTGAAAATCGGATTCGAGCAGCAGCATTGGCATTTGATTCAAACACATTACAGGGATGAGACTGGGGGGGGGATTTTTTACATTTCCACAGGACATGTTGCTAAATAGCCTGGGCATGAGAATAAAGCAGCTGCAAAATAAATGAGGCAGAGATAAAGCTAAAACCTGGCCTTGCTGGGCAAGAAGTGCAAAGACATCTTGCCAAGACCAGGCACAGAGGAAGGAGGACTGGAGACCTGGATAATAAAGAGACTTGGAAAGAAGAATTTCTTTGGGATGCAATGCAGATGCAAAAATTAGTGTAGAGAGACACATAGGTCTGGGGAAAAGAGACAGGCAAACATTCTGTACCAGAACCCAGTTGGTCCAGCTGTGGAAGAGGCTGAAAACAAGGTTAGAGTTGTCAAATCCCAGGTTTCAACACCTTCAAGAGTAGAAGTTGAATTGCCAAAACCCATACAAACCATATATACCTGTTATTAGTTTCATGCACGGGTTATCTGTAAAAAGGGATAAAAACCCAAGAAGTTTAACTCTGGAGCTCCCAGTAACCTTTTCCCAATGACAAAACAGGATTGTCTGTATTAACTTCTGGCTCCCTCTAGTATGCAACATTAGAGAAAAATGTGATATTATAAACTTAATTACTTATTTCTTTAAGCCACAGTTTTCAAAGAGATTTTTGGAAGTGTCATTTGGAACTAAAAAAAGGAATTTGAACTTCTTTTTTTAGGTTTCAAGTAGGAAATGAACACTGCAAAGAGATTATTTCAAGAGTAAAGAATAATTACAGCTGGTTTAATATGTAAGGTGTGATGCCATATACAGTGCTAAAACAAATCAATGCTGTCTACACCATAAAATCATCAGGGCTTATAGAAATGTCCTAGTAACCAGCAGCCAGGGAGCCACAGAAATCTGAAACTATGGCAACTCTGTGTAGGAAGAGAGATTAAAAACAATAGCCCCTAAATCTCTGTATCAGCTTGGGCCCTCATTTTCTCAGCAGCTTAAACCTTTTCAGCTTCCCAAGTAGAATTCTTTTCCTGCAGCTTTCAGAACAGCTGTCCATGCAGTTATTTTGAGGGAAACTTAGTGGTTTCCAACAACACACTTGCCTGGGAGGGCAACTCTGGCAGTGTGCTCTTGTATGCTCAGATTGGTGAAATGAAGAGACAAAGAATAATTTTGCTGAAAGCATAACAAAAGCAGAGGGGAAAAAAGAGGGAAAATATCAACCTCTCCTCTTCCAGGACATTCCCAGTCCTTGGTGTTTCAGGAGGATTGGGTTTGCAGTCCCTGGGGCTGGTTTGCACCGCTGAGGTGGCTCTGTCCCCTGGCAGGGGTCAGCACAGGAGTGAGGTGGGGGTGACAATTCAAACCCAGTCAGAAACTTTCCATGCCTGGTTGCTCCTTTCTCCCCTGACTCCGTTTCAGCAGCCTGTGTTGTAGGTTAATCCAGCTCCTGCACAGAATCGTAACTAGGGGGGTTCCTCTTGTTTTACAGCAATAGAAGGCAGCAGGGATGTTTGGCTCCGTGTCTCTCCAAAGGGCCCGTGGATGTGTTGCAGGCTCAGCTGGGAGGATTTGCTGTACACTCAGATATAGGAGGGTGTGTCTAACTGAGAGCCTGCTGTACTTGTGTTAGTCCAGCCACTGGCCAGCATCCTTCTGTGGGTCACTAAAACCATTCTATTTTTAATTGGGTTTTGGGGTTTTCTTGCGTAGTTAACACTTCTCTTTAATGATATATTCTCCTCAAGTTGCTCATCTACTTTCTACAGCCACTTTCAGTGTGGATTTGGTGAATGGAAACTGCATCTCGTTTCAGAGGAGAGATAGTTTTAGATACTCTGTGTTGCAGGATGCAAAGCTCCATGTGTACTTGTTGGATGCCTTTCACCAGCACTACTGCCATTTGCATGTATGACCTCACAATAGGGAGCTAAAGAATGCCTCTGTGGCCTGAAAGTAAAGACATAGATGAAGGTCTGATCATGCTTTTGGAAAGTACGGTCTCATTTTACCTGAATTGTAGAGTATTTTGATGTTCCTTTTCATGAGTGGAATGATATTGCTATACCTGATGTATCTATCCAGAAAACTAAATTCTAATCTCATTGAAGATGTTGGTCAATGATGCCCCCAAATTCTCTTTAAACATCACGGTGCAGCAGCAACAGCAATGTGCTCAAACTCAGAAAGAAGCTGCTAGAAACTCTGCATAAAGAGCGTTTGGCTGACGTTGTCTTTTGTCTGAAACCCTTCTCCCTTCTTAAAATTCTGTAGATGAGGAAGCTCTGTCTACATATCATCCCAAGCAGGGAGAATTGCCAAAAAAAGTCTGATGGTATAGCTTATTTATCTTCTTGTTTGAAACACTAGGGGAATTTATGTATGGCTCAGCAAGGGGCATTCCTGATCTATAGCACTTAGCTGTCAGGTTCTCAGATGTGTTCAAATATCCTGTCTACTTTCCTCATAAGTTAGTGGAGCATTAATGGAGTTTTGCTAATTTTTAAGTATGACAGTTACATGAACTGTTTTGTCTATAAATTTTAAATATATGGCTTTAGAGTAACTTATGCTCTTCTAAAGAGCTTGAGTCTAGCAGCTCCACTGTGCTGGTGTCATGGCACAAGATCCAGTACTCTGAGTAATGTTCTGATGTGCATAAATATCCTTCCTTATCGACACCCTCCCAGCCACGGTCATCTCTGCTTGGCTTTCCAGCAGGGAATCGAGTAGGGCCGGGAGCTGTTTTCCTGGAGGAGGAGCTCAGGCGTGGGAGCCTGCAGGGAAGGGAAACAGGCTCCCCTACAAAACAGGGTTTCAGTGGGTGCTCTCAAACCCCTGCAGTTTCTGGGGGTGTGAGCAGTGTGGAACAAATGCTGGGGGCTCACCCGAGGCAGGTAAGCAAGGCTCAGGCAGCATCCCCTGTGCTGAAATGAACCATAAAGGAGTGAATATCACTGAACTCAAGACATGGTATAAGCTTACTGTGAAAGGTGGGCAGCCAGCTGAAAAGGCATAAATCCAAGTGATGAATGTATTTGTATGTTGGAGGGAAGCAAAGCCTGGCAGAAAGAGAGTCCTGCCTGTATTGGATCAGAGCGAGCAGCCACTTTGTGTGATCCATACTCATTGACAGCCTGCACGCAGAAATAGCCAGGCACACTGAGTCACTGGTTTCTGATGCTAGCCTGGAATATTTTTCTGGGCAGGACTTAGTTGTGTAATGCATGCTTCTTTTAAAAAGTGAGCTGCTGATAACTGTGTTCAAAGACAAATGCGTTGAATCAGTGGGATTCTCTGACAATACAGGGTTAATTCCCATAGATATGAGTATGGGGAAAGCCAAAGCCTATTAAACTTTAGTATGTTAGAGAAACTTGAAAACAATAGGATGTACTCTGTCATGGTTTTACTTTTATTTTGAGATGATCTCTTTGACTATAGGAAAGATTCTGCTTTGAATTAATGAGACAAGCCTGTGAATAGGATTTTTGGGACTTGAGTATGAAAATCATGGATTTACTCTGAAAAAAGAGAGCAACTTCCAAAGTATCTTGTTTTCCTGGACACTTAACACTCCAGGCAGTGGTGTGAGACCATCACATTTTCCCATATAGATTAAAACCAACCTTCAGATGTTAACAACTTTCAGTCCTTCTCCCCCCTCCGTTGTTGCTGCACTGCCCTGGAGCAGAAAAGCTCTGTACCCAGTTAATAAGCCTCCCTTACTAAGGCAAGCACCGCTTTTATTTTTAGGCCATCAGAAATTGGCTGCTTTGTGCAGGTTGCCTAATGAAGGTGGAGTGCAATCCCCAATCACCTCTATTCAGGGTGTTTATATAGAGTTTAACCAGCAATAATTCAAAGACCAGCTGATATAATTAGGAAAGCACTGGCTGAGCGTAGGTGTGCTCTGCAGTTCTCAAAGACATCTAGAGCCCTCATAATCTCATCCTACTTGGATGAAGAAAAAAGCCTTTGAGGGGAAGGCATATTCACAAAATGTACAATATAGGAGGTCTCAAGAAATGGGGTATTTTTTCACCTAAGCCTTCTACAAATCTTGTCTCCTTTGAAACATGCAGATTAAAATAAATCTGATTGCTAAATATCAGCCAGGTAGAATTCTCTGCAATGGAACAGCCTGGCTGCTTGGAAGTCAAAATACATTCCTCAGAAATCCCAGACTGAGACACAGCAACAATCTCTGAGATCACTTTTCTCCTCCCTATCAAAATAATTTATAGTATTGAATCAGGTGAACATGAAAGCTCTCTAAGACACCACGTGCTTTGGGAATCCTTTCTTTAAGCCTTTTTAAACCCCACTGCATCTCTTGCATTGATTTTTCCCACATACATTCATACTCGGTTTTCATTTCATTTTGCTTTCACTCCAGTCAGCAAATCCCTTAATTACCTTGCTGCTTCCAGCTGCCCACTGCTGCCTCTCTGGAGTCAAAGGAGCCTGCAGCTTTGCTGCAGAGGGCCAATCTCAGACACACAGGGGAGTGCCAAAGGGCAGGGTGGGCTCGGCATTGCCACCCTTGAAGCTGAACAGGGAAATTCCCTGAGGTGTTGACAGGAGTGCAAGCAATCCCCATGGAGCCAGAACTGTGGAGTTATTTAGAGTCCCAAGGAGAACTCGAGATCACTAGGCATCTCTGCTGGTGGTTACAGGATGTGTGTGTGTGGTAGGACTCACTCTGGAGTTTGGTCTAAGGGAAAGCAAAGACCATCCAGCAGGTGATGCTGCCAGTCCCATGTTCTATTTGTCCTGAATTTCTTACTGTTATTACTGGTTAGGAGGCTCTGCTCTTCCCACCTCTGCTGCGGACCAACCTGCAAGGAAGTTTGGTGAGGGAAAGACACTTTTCAGCAGGAGATGTCCACTGAAATTAATGGCAAAGTATGGTTTATTAGCCTGGCACAAATAATAGATGCGCATCTAAATCTTTCAAAGGCCATATTCATAATGCAGCCTTACACATAATACAGACTTTTTACAACAAAGTTATCATAAAAACTGTCCCTGAACAGCAGCTGGGTCATTATGGAATAGCTTTTGAAATGGAAAAGGTCGGAGAAATAACCAGCTGCTTCCTCATTCTGCCTGTGCTTTCACTCTGGGCTAAATTATTATTTCCCTAATTAATAATCTGCATGCAGATTAAAATGATTACTCTACAATATATATTGCATGACAATAAAACAGTGACAGCAAATTATGCTTCAGTGTGCGTAACAGCTTAACTCTCTAAACAGAAGATGTTTTCTAACACTCAATTCATGTCCTTCTGCTGATGATTAAACCCTCACTGATTTTGTTTTTATTAGTCCTCAGTCATTATTGTTCTTTTATCACTATGGGGTCTTTAGAATTAGCCATAATAGCTCAGAAACATGGTTGCTGCTGCATTCCCTTATTAAATCAGGTTACCTCTCTAGCTGTCAGGGACTAAAATCAAACCCCTTTGTTATAATGTTCCCAACCCTTTAAATTTTGATTATTATGACTATGTAGAGCTGCTGAAAAGTTCTTTTTGTCTAGACTTGTTCAGAATGGCAAAACCTTCCATGACAACAGTGCCAGTGCTGCTGCTGCTTCCTCCTTGGAAAGAGCAGCGTGGCTATTTCTCCTTGCAGGCCTGGGGTCCACGAGCTCCCAGCAACCTCTGGAGCCTGTGCCCTGCTAACTGCAAGCTGAAAACCCTTTGGAATGGCTTTGGGCTTTGCTTGGTTTGCATTGCATTGCAAAAGCAGCAGTTCTTTGGCAGTCTTGAAGAAGAGTCATTTAGGGAGGCTTTTAAGGGCTCCTTGGTGACTGGAGGAAGTGTAAGTGCCATCACTGCAGGTTCTTCTCAGTGCTGTGGGTGAGCCATGCCTGACTCAGTGCCAGGGAAAGGGACCTGCACGAGCAGATACTTGCTCAAGATCATACAGGGTCAGTGGCAGAGGTGACAAACAAAGCAGTGAACTGCTCACATTGCACGTGATGAGGTTGCTTAATTGTCTAACTAGTCATTGTCTTCTCTGAATGTGGCAAGAAATAGATTTTCTGATATTTCTTTCCTATACTTGAGCTTAATTAGCTGAATAAAACTCGCCTTGTCTGTTCTCACCATTAACTAAGAAGAATACAGGTCAAGCAGTGTAACTAAATCTGTCAATTCCATCCTTCAGCAGAGTGTGGGTTCATTTATATTGAGGTCTCCCTGAGAAAAAAAAAATCTAAAATCATTGTGATCATTGAAGAACTCTCCTCGTTTGTCATGTCCTCGCTACTTTATCTTACTTCTCAGACACACTGTCTTTGCTTCAAAGTATTTCCAAAGCTGCTAATGCTGTTGAATGGAACAAGTTAGGCAAATGGGAAACACTTCTCTTACCACCTGTCTCCTTTCTGATGGAAGCCTTAAGAGGAGTGTTGGCATGTGAAAGTCTCGCCTATACTCTGACTGTGTGCCTTTCCCGCTGAAGAATGTCAGAAAGCCCAAGGACTGTAAAGTCATCCATAAAGGAGGTTCAGGTGTCACTCCAGGGAATTAGAGCTGCTGACTTCTGCTCCTCGCGGTCCTAGCAAGGACTACTCTTCTCTTACAGGATTTGTCATCTAGCCAATTAAAAGTCTTGCTGCAGAATGCTTAGCCATAAATGCAGGATCATATTTTCCTTTCAAAATTCCCTTTCTGCTTCAACAACACTTACAATCCAATTTTCACCAGCAGAGGTGAATCATGTCCCTCACCAACATGTTTACAGTGGATGGAGAAGAGCAATCACACATATTGATTTCCTTTCCTTCCTATCTGTTCCTGGTTTTTTCTGACAGTGCTGTAAGTCAGCCTCTGTTTCTCTTTCCTGCTGCTATTCTAGCCTCAGGTAAATAATAAATATTTCCAGGAGAGTTTTCAGGGAGAAGATGGTTCAAGTAGCCGTTGTGTGCTAGGTATTAACAGCGCCTTGTAAGCTGCCTTTGCTGCAAGCCAGAGACAGGCAGTGGCAGAAGACAGGGAAAAGCTTTCTTTTCATAGAATCCTTTAGGCTGGAGAGGACCTTGAGGATAATTGAGTTCAACCTAACCCCTCAGTTCCCCTCCTGTGGTAGTAACATGGCTATGAAGTAACTATTCCCATAGCTGAGAACTGTGTGTCCAGGAATAAGGCAGCTCTTTGAGTCCCATCCCTTCCCCAGGGGGCTTTGGAGATGGTGCAGATATTTGCTGCACTTCACTCACAAATAAAAAACATGAATAAATGAAAGAGGCTGTAACATGACATTTCTCCAGGTTCAAAGCTGGAAATCCCATTATTCCAACAGATTTACATGGTGGATGAATTTGACCTGCTGACTCATGCACTGATGTTTCTGCAGAAATGATTTTCAGAAAATACCCCCCTTGCAGACCAGGAGCTGTAGCCCCATTACTGTGACAGCTCAAAAATAATAGATGTCTGTCAAAGAACAGAGTTTGCCCGTAAGTTCATTACTGGGTTTGAATATGTATTTATTCTGTTTTGTGCATCTACAACAAAAAAACATTTGTTGTCAGTAAAGCTTCCTGTTTAAAAGTAAACACGAGTAGGTGTCATCTCACCTAATGTGTGATTCTGACGTGTCCTACTTTCACTATTTATCTGTCCACAACTCAGTTTTGTTTCATCTTAGGAGGATCCCCAGCACTTTTGTTTCTCTTATGCTTCTCTAGTTTTGGATGAAGCTGAGGGGACATTGCTCTCTTACTAGGAGACCAAAGTCAAGCAGGACCAGGCCCCCTGGGAGCTCTGGAGGCAGAAGAGGCTGGGAGTGTCTGTGGGGTAGGTGTGGATGGGGTGCCAAGGCTGGGCACCTGCCAGCATCAGCCTGCAGCCTGACACTGCAGGGCTGCTCTGCCCTGCGCTGAGCAAGGAGGAGAGACCCTTCCAGAAGGGCTCGTCTCCAGCACACATGAGGGGGAAACTGGGCATCTCTGCACTATTGTCCTGTTTTGGTGTGTTGACAAGCCCTCAGTTTACAAGTGTCGTGACTCTTTTACAAAACACAGAAGACTTTCCTCTCTTCTGCTCTCTCTGTGCCGGTATTCGAGGTATTTCTCCCCGGGCTCCAATATATAAAGCACTGAGAGATGGGGATTTCAGGAGTGCAATTCAGAGCACTTAAATTAGCTCCTGCTCTGAATTGCCCTCGGAAGGTGCCTGTTTCTTTCTATTGATTACAGAAAGTGCTTACAGAGAGCCATCTTCTGTGCCCAGAATTAGCCTTTCTGAAGACTCCTCTGTGGATTCTTATTGCAGCCTATACTGGAATGGCAGCAGACAATAATTTCTTTGATTATTGCATTCTCTACTCTGCTTGGCTGAGTGATATTGAAGCCCTATACAAACATGAACGATTTGAGTCTTTGGGTGCCCATTTGGTGTAAATAAGGGTTATTAAGCCTTTATTAGGACATGGCAGAACTCTTTATTGCTGGCTTTAATAAACACAGTGAATCAGGCAGTGTTAGAAACCCAGAAAATGCAATAAAATAGACTTCTGACAAGTTAAAATAAATGAAAAGGCACCTCGTAGGAAGGAAGGTAGCAACCAACTTATAAATTAAGAAAATCTTCAACTGAATCATCGTCTGTGTTCTCTGATTTCTCACTGCTGAAGTTCTTTTTCCTGGTAAACTGCTTCTCCCAGCCTAGAGAGGACCCTCACATCTTGCTAGACTTTGAGCAGGGCAGCCTGGGAACACTTCTCTAAATGGGGCTGTTTGTTGTGATTCTGCAAAACAACAACAGCAAGAGCAACTTAGGATCCAAATGAAAAACTAGAGTTACCTATTAAGCTCTCCCTTGTTATTTGCAAGGAATTAGACCCTTTTCAATATACATTCCTTATGCAATATGGAGGGACTTTATTCAGCACTGGCTGGGTGCTTGAAGAACTCTGTCCCCCACTTGTGAGAGTGTGGCATTCTCTCTTCTCCCCTTCCCCAGTGACAGATCTGCAGAGCCATCAGCCACCTGCCAGAAAAGCTTGGGGGGGGTTCATATTAAGCATTTTTATTTTTAATAGAAAATGTTAGAGAAACCCCATTATCCTGACTTTCCACTTCACAGCCATTTGAACTTGTTTTGCTCCACCCTGGTGTCAGAAGCTTCATTTGGACATGGATGGTGAAGACTAAGAATGGGCAGTGGAAAATACAGGGGAGGATATAGATGATACAGTTGGTTGCTGTTTTCTGTTGTTTAACTGACAGAGCCAGTTATGAAAGGGTACAAATTATTACAACCAGCAAAAAGAAGTCTGTAAATGATAATTTGCTTTTTAAGGGCATAGACAATATAATAGAAGTGGGAGAAATTACTTAGGAGCTGTGAAAGCAAACGAGAATAAAATTTACATTGCCTCCTTTATTTTCCCTCCCCTTTGTTTCCTCTGCTCTTTGAATTATTCCTCACTTGCTTTTTCCCTCCAGATATCACAGTTTTAATTTTCCTCTCTCTATTTTCTTTAAATGGCTTAATGGTAAAAACCTTCCAGAATATTTCCACCCAGCCCCTTTGATTTCATTAACGGAAAAGTTATACCTTAAATGAAGTATTTCAGTCGCTGGAAAATTAAAAGATTGCCTGCAGGACTTGGCAGTTGGGCATTGCCAGAGAGGAGTGATGGGGGAAATTTCGCAGGTCAAAACGTGCCTTGGACTTGAACAAAGGGACGTTTTCAAGGAAAAGCAAGATGGATGGATGTGTTCAGAGGGGCTGACCACGGGATCCAGCAATGCAGACAATCACTTTTGTACGGGAATTTGCAAGATGTATGTCTGCCTTTGGGGTTTTTTCATGTTTATTCTGTATTTCTGATCATTGTTTAAGTAAAAAAAGGTGGAATAATAGTCTTTAACTTTCAGAGCCACATGCCAAATTGAAATTCTTTCTGTTCTGATTTTTAAAATTGAAAAATGATTATATTTTTTGAGGTGGAAAAATGTGCATTTTCCTGAAGAACTTGAATGTTTTATAAGAAGATTACTGTGCAGCAACGATAAGGCTGCTTCTGAAAGCAAACAGAGATTATTCATTACTTTAATTTTTTGAAAATGGTCATTTCCAGTGGCTATAACCCAGAGAAAAACCATGCCCCTATGAAACAGCAGCATTTTCTGAAAGGAAAGAAAGAAAACATCAGAGATACTGTGGCCAATACCTTACCTGGGATGGTCTAATACAGATGGGACGGGACAGATCTGTCCTTCATTGTGGACAAACCTGAGAGGAAAGTATAAGTAATTAAGGATTGCTGTTTAATTATGCTGACTATGCCCCATGTTCAGATAGGTGGGGTTCTTTAAATAGGCATTCCAGTAGAATTCAGTGAAATAGCTGTTATTGCAACTCCCTCCAGCACAGTGCAGAGCTGGATTGTATGTGCTGCAGGAGAGCAGAGCAAACGTGAAGTGTCTGAGAAATTATAGTCATGTCACCAAGGCTGACAGGTTCACTCAAAACAGCGCTTAATGAAATTCCTCTGCAATCTGTAATTTTTGTTTAATTCACAGCACTGTAGGTTTTTATGGATGTTTTTAAGTTGCCTAAATCATTGATATGACTTTTATAACGACGTCGACACTGATTGTTTCTCCTAATGCGTCATGCTTCGCTTCTGCTGGATCCCTCTCGCTTGTCTCTCTGATGCTCTTTGTATCACGGCTGTGCAATGCCAGAGCACAGCACACTGTCAGCCACTCCACTTAATTTATAAAAGGAAGCAAATTATCACTCTGAGGAATAGCGTGGTTCTGCCTTGATTACTGCTGTAATCAATGTGAGGTATTACTTTGACTTGAGTGTCTGTTGGAGCAACTGCTATTTATTTCTTTTCATTTTCTTGAACAGAGAAAAGAGAACAGCTTTTAGCATATGTGTCTTTCTTGTGTGAGCTACCACACACTTCCAACTCCAATACATACACAGAGAAGACATATGGTTAAAAAAAAAAAAGTTCTTTTTCTTCTAAGAAATCCAGAGAGAAAACTCCCTTCTTAGAAAGAGAAACTGTACTTTTCCCACATGTCTTCTGGTGCTTGTGTAAGGAACGAAGACACCTTATACCAGATGTGTTGAACTCACTGCTCTTCAGCATAAAAAGCCAAACCAAAGCAGGCTCTTAGGTATAACTTTAACCTGGATCTGTGTGTGCCACTGTTGTTGCTGTGAGCGCTGATGAAGCTGTGAGTGCCAGCAGAGCACTGCAGCAGGGCAGAGATGTTACACAGCCTCGTTAGAAGGTTTTGGATGTAGGCAGGAACCAGAAGTGTGTTCTATTGACCTTCTTTGGGACTTTGCTCCCTTTGAGAGGACTGTTACAGAGAGAGAACCACGTAACCTTTGCCAACATTAAACAAGGTAAAAGGCGTTGGCGCAACTGAAATTCAGGCAGAGCGTTGCAATTTACTTTTCAGCACAAAACTCTGGGGGAGGTGGCAGGTATTCAGGAAACGGTGATGCTGGTGGCTGCTGTGTTACTGACAGGAGATGGAACTTGTTCTTGGAGAATTAATTACTGTCAAGCCAGCATAACCCACTGTTTCTCATAGGAAATAATACGGATTATTTTTGTATTTCACTTAGAAAACTAAAAAATATCATGACACGGCTTTAGAGTATCCTAGTCTAGCTACGCACAAGGAAAATGTAGTAGAAAACTATTATTAGCAAAGCAGTCCATTCAGAAATGTTCTGTCAGATTTTGATTAATTTCTTGTGATGATCAAGTCACATTTTCTGTATGCAGTTGCTTCTCTTTGGTTTAGGTTTCTATTATTGAGTATGTTTTGTTTCTTTCTGGAATGGAGGAAACACTGGGGAGTATTTCACTGGATGCCTGAACAGTGACAAACGCAACCATTTCATACACAGTGGGGTCCCTGGCAAGGCTTTGATCCCAATATACCAAGAATCAAGAGACAGCGGACAAAATCCGTCTCTAATACAAACTTCATTGGATTCCTACCGAGTTACACTGAGGATGAATTTGATGCAGGTCCTTGACAAGTCTGAGTTCCCTGTGTTTATGGTTTGAAGGGATGATACACAGTAATTCTGTGTGCAAATCACAGGCAGTAGCTTTAAGAGCTTGGCAGTCTCTGCAAAAGGGTTGCTGTGCTGCTGTCACTCAGCTGAACTGAATATGTTAAAAAATGTTGTTGTGAGACATGACAAAATGTAAAGGTGAAGCCCACCTGACAAAGAGGATGGGTGGTTCTATTAAGGCTCAAGACTGTGTGTGGGGAGCTTTCATTTCCCTCTCTGGCACTGGCATCCATGCCAAGGTACCCTGGAAGGCTGTTCTGTGCATGGGAGGGGAGGTGGGTCACGTTCCAGTAGATGGTGCTCAAAAATCAGCAGCTTTCCACCTCAAGCCTGTATTAGGTGGGCAGTTCTGCGCCCTACAAATGGCTTCTCTCGACTCCTTCCTTCCCCAGACCCTATCTGGGAGCTGCAGGATGGGGGATCTTCAATAGACACCTACCTTACCTTTCAGCACCTTGAGTTCAGGTTCTCTACAGCCCTTCAGCATGGCCCTGGGCATGTTGCTTGTGCTGACGTTCATCTCCTGTAGCTGAGACGCCTGAACTGCCAGTGCATTGCTGAGCAGGGAAAGGGAAGGGAAAGGCAATTCTGCTACAGGACCCTCAGCCTTCCCAAGGAAGAACCTGTTCTACTGCACTGACCATAAGGAGTGTCTGGGCTCCAACCTGGCACTCAGCTTCGAGCTGCAGTTCAGCAAGCCTCCGTTCTGTCTCATATAAAGTGAGACTGCACATCCTCACTGCATGGGCTGTTGTAAGGAGGAGCTGGTGGAAGACATGAGGAGCCCCACTAATGCATTCTCTGCGTAGGCCTGGGCAGGAGTTCCATGATTCTGGGAGTTGCCTTGCAAGCAGAATAGTGATGCTAACACAGTACCTAAAGGGAGATTCATTTGTAGCCTTAAGCTGCACTGAGCTCCTGGGTGGGAGATGTGACAGAAGAAAAATATGTGTTTCATTAACAGTAGAATTTCTCCCAGCTACGGAGATTTTTAAGTAGTGAAATAGTACCTTTGTCAAAGAAAACCTTTCTTAATAGAAGCTCTTTTCAATAGTGGGATCTTCATTAAATTGCAACTTGGAGCCATTTAGAACCAAGGATGTGATTTGTGTTTCAGAGCACCAAGGTTTCCTGTTAAGCATGCAGCTTATACAAGTAATGGACACGGCCATATAACTTCCATTAGATCAGGAATTTTAAGGCAGCAAGAGCTCAGGAACTCATGACCTCCTTCAGACCATCAGCACAGAAGGGAGCTCCGTGTACCTTACACTGGAAACACACCCCGTTTCACCTTCCCTGGCATGTCTTTCCCAGTGGTCTCCAGCCCCAGCCTGCACACTGGTGCTGGCAGCTCTGGGACATGCTGACACCCGGCTTTTGGCCAATTCCCAGCCACAGACACAGAAGATGTCCGTGAAAAAAGCTTTGAGACGTGGTTTGAAAAGCTTTCATTCCCAGCTCTGATTGGGTACTAATGATGGCAGAGTAAGCTCTGTATCTACCAAAATGGTGGTTTACATGATTAATGGAATCATTTAGGGCTTGGTTCCTATATTTTTCTAGTCATTCCAGCACATGATGTGTCATAAAATGGAATATTAGTATGTTGGACATAAAGAAAAACTTTCAGAGCAAGTATTTGTTTTTCAGTTTAGGTAACAGGTGCTTGATCAAAAATGCTCTCTCAGCCCCCGACAGCTGTATATTTCCAGAATCAGACTTGCTCTTATTTCTTGTCAGTTTTAAGATAAAGCTGACAGAGAATTCTGTGTTGAGTCCAGAAAAAGAGCAATTCATGTTACAGAAAAGCTTCTAACAGATATCATAATCCAATTTTATTTTAAATTTTAAAAAATATCATCAGCACAGTGTGGTGCTTATTTTTAATAACAAAGTAAACAGAAAATGTATTCTAGAATAATACATACGTGTTTAGTGTCCCATGTAAACGCTCATATGTCTTCAATGATGGCTTGCAAAGAGCACCAATCAATATAATCTGAATACAGATATTTGCTAAGATTAAATATATTGTTTCAAAACAAAAAAGTGTATTTGGAAGCATGGAGAGCTTAGCTAACTCATAACCAGGGGATATAAAATTAATTCAAGAAAGACTGTAAGTAAATTACATTCAATAATCATTCTTATCAATCCAGAAACAGAGGCTAAATACGCTGCATAAATTATTTGCTTCACTGGTTCTAGCTAAACCACTGGTTTGAGCGAACAGTCCACAGCCTGCAAATGCAGAGCTGCAGCTGAACCCCGTCGTGCAGCAGCCACACCAGAACATCCACGCTTTGTGCTGTTGTGCCACCCTTTGTATCCACTTCCCACGGGATTAATGGCCCTTCAGCACTGGAGAGCCACTGCTCCCAGAACAAACCACCAGCCAGAGCTCTGCCTGGGGTCTGGTGAGGTCTCAGCATGGCACTGAGACGAAGGAGGAGGAGGATCTCTCTCTTTCTCTCTCTCTCTCTGTCCTGGAGACACCTGGTCGCCACAGGTCCTGAATGATGGCCCAGTGTGGGAGCTCTGTGTGGTCTGCTTTGCTCTTTCACACCCACCAGATCTCCAACATGCTCTTGGGTTCCACCAGGCTTTGAGGTGTCTGTTTTTTAACTCACTCCTTGGCACCCAAAGTCAACATTTGTTGAATTAGTATCTGAATTAATTTTGCAGCTCACTGGAGCTCTGCTCATTAGTTCCAGAGGTTTTCAGCAACTTTACTGCACCTTAGGTTTGTGAAAAAGTTTCAGGTGGGGGAAAACTGATGATGGAGATGATGGAATGTAATGTATGATAGGTATTGTAGGAAAAACTGATTCCTGTGATTGTATCTGGACACTGAGACAGAGCTACCTGACTTGAGTGTGCTTTGTAAAGAGTCAGGAGGCTGCAGAACTTATGGCATTCTGCTGTGAGGAACTGTGAGGACATCGATGCTGAGGAGATGGGTTAGAAATGGAGCTCAGGACCTGCATGCAGCTCCCCAGTTCACTGAGCTTTGCCAAGGCCATACTTGGAGGTGTTTTTTCTGTGGCAGCACCGATTTCCATAATTGCTGCTCCCTGCGGCTCATTTCAAACACACTGCAGCAAATCTCTGCATCTCTGGCAGGCTCTCGTTCAGCTGCTGCTGCTCCCAATCCAGGTCACGGTGCAGAAGCCCTGGTGTTATTCCAGTGGATGGTGCTGTGCCAGGGTGGATGGCCTGGCTGAGGGGACCCATCCACATGAAGGGGGCCAGGGCTGCCCCTGCCACCCCCTCTGGCCACCCTGGGCAGATTCTGATGATTTAGAACTGGGAAGGAAACCCATGGAAGATGCTTCTTTTATACAGTTAAAAAAATTAGCAATTCTTAAAATTTGGCTTTAACAAAAACAATTGCCTTCATTTTGTAGAAACTTTGTAGAAATTGGAGGCAGAGAAGTGGCACAATTATTAGAAATGAGAAATTTAGTTGTTCATGAGAAATGTCAGTCAATTAACCTTTCTTTCCAATTATTGTATATTTGTAACCTCCTGCTTGCTGAGGTAAGCACAGGATCTCACTCCTGACTCCTGGTAAGGCTGGCATTAGTTTGATTGCAACTCCAGAGCTCAATCAGGAGCTGCAATTAGTATCCCCAGTGTGATTGCAGCATCTCTTTGCTTGGCCATCTGACACATTTCTCATCTTTTCCAAGTTTCTTGGGGATGGGGGGAAAGAAGAGGCCTCATGATTTTCACTTCTCAAAATAACTGCACAACATGTAGTGACCTTGGTTGCAAAACTAGTTTGGGTCTCTACAGAGTTTTATCTTCTGAAATCTAACTTCAGAAAAACCTACTACTCATCAAAACCAAAGAAAATTACAAATAGCTCGTAGCACCTCAGATAAATCTGGGTTGTCTTGAAAGGTTCATGAACTTGGGGAGCTCAGCACAGAATAGAATGTGGAGTTTTCCCTGGACTCCTGGATTGCTCTCTGGGGGAAGTTATTAGCAAGGCAGCAGGGCAGGTGCCCGTCCGTGCAAACAGCAAATCAAGGCAACAAGTTGTTGATGTCCCTCCCAACCCAAGGCACTCTCTGATTCTGTGTTTGGGGTGTTATTGCCTTCATTCTGTAAGGTTTCCTCTGATAGCATAGGATCATAGTAACTACGGCTGTAAAGCACCTCTTGAGATCTGCCGTTTGCCTGCCCACACTGAGGGAGGATCCAATTTCCCAAAACCTGCTTCTTTCACCTGCTCAAAAGAATTCCTGAGATGCTGCTCCTTTTTTCTTCTTGCGTCTTGAGTGGAACTCCATTTAATGTACCCCAGAATGGGATTTGTCTCTGTTGGTGTCAGTGACGTGTTGATTCATAGGCAGTTTGTGATAAAACAGCTCCTCTGCTGCAGTAATTTTGCCTATCCAATAATTCCCTATTTTGTACTTGTCTGTTGACTTTCATTCTCCTGGTCTTGTTTCATTTCTCTGACTGCCCAGATGATTTTGAGTTCTGATCTCCTCCCTCGAAGTGGTGCAGACCTCTCCAATCTCTGTCTCTGATAAAATACCCCAATTTGTCACCAAAAAAATTACCCAGGTTGTTTCACGAGGGGCTGAGCTGGGTTTCCTATGGATTTTGTTCCACATCCAAGTCATCCCAACATCCCCAGGTAAATACAGGCAAAGCAGACAAAACCACTTGTTATACCCATCACATGCCTCCTCCCCAGCTGTGTCCTTGGGAGTGAGTTAAGACTCTGAAAGAGAAATATCTGTAAGACACATGCAGTTTATAGTTTTTTATGCTCTTCGTTGTTTAAATTTCTCAAGTCTGTGATTCTTTAGACTCTACTGCAAAACTTTGAAGGTCATTTTAATTGCACTCTTATTTATAAATGGCTTTCTTGGCCACACAGTGCCACTCAGAGCAGATTAAACCTGAGAGTCTCTCTCTGCCTTTGTTTTATGGAAAAGATTGATAAGTGATTTACTGTCGGTTGAATGGTTTAGGAATGAGCTCTTAGATAAGTGATCAGAAAAAAAGGGTTTTTTCATATGAAATTATTTTCCACAGAGTACAAATGGGCTGTCTTTCTAAACACTAACATAAGGATGCACAGACCAGATTCTCAGCTGGAGTAAGTTAACAGAGTCAATATTGATTTACACCAGCTGCAAATATTTTTCCCATAATATTTTTCCTTGTACGGTAATTTTCTCTAATGCAAACCCTAATTTCTTCTCCCTGAACTCAAATTCTGAACTCCCATAATTCCTGCATCTGTTTATTTACTTTCTGGTTTGTGTTCTTTTAGCTGGGTTTATTAACATATTGTATTTTCTCCCCTGTTCAACAGTATGTGCACTGCATGTTTAAGCTCTCATTTATAGTCCATGTTTGCTTTCTGTGATACTATTATGTTGAAAATCAATAAAAAGGCAATTTAGGAAAAAAATATGATTTTCCCTGAAGTCTAGTTAAAGAAGCTGCCAATAATTAACAAGTGAGACCAACCCTGCTGCCTGGAAGCCCTTGGATTCCTTTCTGCCTTCAGTAGGATTTAGTGGGGTCCGTGGACTCCAGACCATTAATCCTTTGTCGTAGCTGGGAGCTGGGCCTATGCAGGGAAATTAGGCTTAGCTCTGTGCAAATCAGTCCAGCTCCAGTGAAAGCAAAATGCTCCTGGCCTTCTCTCCAGATAGGCAAGGTAAGAACGTGGTTTTGTAATTCCAGCTCCTGACAGAAAGAACTTCTGAAATATCCATTTAAAAGACCTCAGGTTTTTTGGTTCTTAACTTGGCAAATCTCCACTTCTAATCCATCCTGAAGGGTGGACAGCTGGAAGGGAGTTACCCAAAACCACAACAAGCTTTGGCTTTGGGGTGTGCAAACGCCAGGCTCTCCACCACCCAACAGCACCACAGGTGATCTGAAAGCTTAAACCAGGAGATTGGCAGGCACGGAATTTTCATGGGAGGGAACTCACTTCAAATTTGATTTTGTACACAGCTTTGGGGGGCTTTTTTTCCTCCCTCAAAAAGCTGAAACTAATGCAATTCAACTAAAGTCTGTTTCAATAGATAACTGGCACTGTGTGATGAACAAAACTGTACCTGCGGTTCTGTCTACCCCACGCACTAATCAGTGCACAGATAAATGCATTTTAATAATTTATTATCATTTATCTTCGGTGCAGCTCTATTATGCTTTTCATCCTTGCTGTAAATATGTAAAATGCTGTTAATCAACCTTTGTTAGTGAATATTTGATTAATAGGTAGCAGATGTTCTTGCCCTTGTGTATACTGCGTTAAATGCAATGTACCAACACATAATTCATTATTTTAATAACACACTGGGCTAATAAATCAAAGCAACGCTCGAGAATGCAACAGCCAGAATTACCAAAGGAATAGCTGTGCATTGTTTTAAAAGTAATAAATTTGTGCATTGTTTTAAGTATTGGTGTGGACTTAAAAGTCAGCTGCCTGTGAGCCCTAATATCACATTCCTGTGGGAATGACTGAGGACTAGCAAAGAGCCTCTCATTTCTCCCAGCCCCCCTTCTGTCAGAGAGCAAAAATCAATCCCAGACCCAAAGACCTTACAAATGCAAGGAGACAGGATGAATAAAGGGTGAGGAAAAGCAGCAGCAGGTCCTGATGAGCTCACAATGCGGTGTCTGCAAATACCCTTTCCCCTCTGTGATGTGTGCAGTGGTGTAATTTCAGCCCTGCCAGTGGGTTCAGGTGAGGGAGGGGGCAGCTCCCCAGGGAAGAGGGAGGAGGATGCAGCAAAAAGCCAAAGAAAGAGCAGAGAATAGGAAGTCAGAACTGGTGTAGGAGCAGCCAGATGACACCCTCAGTGTCTGTGAGTGCTTGTCCAAACTGCTGCACATTGAACTGAATGTACAAGTGAGGCTCTGTTTGAGCAACCTGGTGTTTTCTTCCATGGGAACTCAGCAAAGTTTGACGTTCCAGGTCTTTGCTCAGTGCTGATCGGTGACATTCTGATGTGCCAGCTCTGCAGGACTCAAAGAGCCCCTTTGGGTGGCATGTGTCACTCAGTTGCTGGGAGTGAATGCTTGGAGCTCTCCAAGCTGAATAGCTCCATGGGGGAGGCAAATATTGTGACTCAGGGTTAGTTACAATTATAGAGCCAAAGCAGATGAGGATGAGGTAATTTGCATAAATTCTGAGACTAAGCCAAGAATAGACCTTTAATTCCTTGAGTCCCACGGGAACATTTCCTCCTTCCTCAACACTGCTCATTTCTACTGGAAAATGTATCTTATTTATGATATTATCATAGTTGTGGAGGTATTTAATGGTAAGTGCTATACAGTATATATAATATAATGCATGCATCCACCAACACAGTTGTGTGTGTGATTTCCTCTTCTCTTATATATTTCACAATTTTTGGTGACCTTGGCAATGTGTTTGATTCAATAAGGGATTATCAGTTTTAGTAGGCCCTGTATTTAATTCTGTACCTTGGTTGAAAGCTGCACTGCTTTGCATGGATTTCCATGTGCAATTAATACGGTTTGCCAGCGACAAATGCGTGCAGAGATAATGTACTCCACTCATTTTAATCTCTCCTGTGTACTTTTTAAATCAAAGTATCACCTGGTGGCCGAGCCCTCCTGAGAAGTGGTGGATTTAATGTGGAAAAGTAGCATTAAGAACTGTTTGCATAATATTATAATAATTTTCAGTGGTGAAATAACAAATAATTCTCTAGAAATCTGAGGAACTCAAAGTCTTAGACACCTTCAAATTCACACCATGGTTAAATGGCTTTGTTTTACTGTGTCTTGCTCATGCTCCAATTGGATGCCAAATCAGATGAATAGCACAGGAAATGACCACCTGAAATGTGTAATGTCTTCACTCTGATATTCCTTCAAGACACAACTCTGTACAACTAACAGGTAACAGCAGGGTACGGGGTCACAGGGATATCCCGCGTGGAGCTGGCTCTGAAATGGGCTTGGAGCTCCTTGAGGATGTGTCATCTCTTACCCTGAGTTGGTTCAAAATAGGAAAAAAGCATCTGAAATTTCTTTGAAGTCTCAGAGATCTTATCCTTAACTTTGCTGAAATATTTAGTCTTGGTGTTTCTGACCTATTAGAAATGTATCATTTTGACAGGTATCTTTCAACATATAACCTAAAAGTCATAGCTACCTAAAACATTTAGTTCATACCTCAAGACAAACAAATGATTCAACCTTGTTCAACTGATTTTTATCTACAGTATTCAAGAGATCAATATGTGTTTGTGAAGAGCTTCAGTTCTGTCAAATCTGTGTTTTCAGACAGAAAACTCTTCCATTTAGAAGCACAGCTGGCTCTTGGCTACAGTCTGTGAAGCTCCAAACATTTTCATCTGCCCAATATAGAAATGGACCATGACTGATAAAAGTGTTTCAGTCCTACTCCTGTCAAACTTCACAGAATTGGGACTAGAGGAATGTAAATCAAAATCCTCTCCCTTTGTTTTTTTTCAAAAGCATCCAAATAAAAAAGTTGCTTTGTAGAATTGCCTTTGATATTGTATAGAACTCCCCTTAGAGCTGCAGTTCACTTGAACCTTTAATTTCTGCTAGATAGGAGAAAATAAAACTAGTGTTGAAAGCTAGACCACAAATAAATAATAATAATAGTAATAAACCCCTCTCTGCCTCTTTTTAATCTGTTTATATTCTTAGAGAGCTGTTTGTCAGTACAATTGCATGAGACTGCCTCTGAAACAATAATGGATGATGTCTTCCTTGTGCAGCAGCGAGACTGGAAATGTTATTCCCAGTTTGCTGACAGATATTCAGAAGAAAGGTAGAAAAATAGTGAGGCTTATCTCACATAACTTTAGACAGATGAAAAATAGATTTCTGGTCTAAATAAACTAGACTCTCTCTGCATGCAGTAAAGACAAAGGGACTTTTGAGGGGTGATTTATTCTACTTATTTCAAGAGGTAGTATTTGTCTTGTGGAGATAGCCCAGACGACTCACACAAACACCCAGCGTTCAGAGACTGATGTGGAAATCAAAGGGCTCTGCACAATTAAAGCAAGGTCTCCAGAGTTGTAGTCCAGTGATAAAGCTGTAAATCCGGTAATGGAGTGGATAAATTTGGCTACTTGGTCCCATTTTTCTCTCCCTACTTTGATAGTTCGCTCAGCCCTGGAGAGCAGGACTGTTGATGTAACAGAGCTGGGTTAAGTGTTGCACTCAATGATCTTAAAGGTGCTTTCCAAGCTAAACGATTCCATGACTCTGTCATTATCCTCTTGCATTCCACTACACACCTATAACAACTAACGACAGTCACCCCCTCTCTGGGAACCTCATGTCCTGTAACCCTCAGAGCAGAGGAACTAAGTTCGGTGGGCTGTTTACCGAATCAGGGGGTGTGTGTTCCATCTGCTCTTCCAAGCCCTCTGTCTCCACACTGAAGGAAGAGCTGTACCCCTACCAAACCCTCTCAGTCATTTTGCATTCAGAGGTGTTTTGTTGGCTGCATTTACCCACGCTCTTTGAATCTTTCTTCATTAGCAGCCTCTGGCATCTGACAGGTAATTTGCCTGCCTGCAGCTTCCTCTATTAACACTGCCCTTAGACTGAGAGCACGGAAGGAAATGGATGTTGTGCCATTTAATGCAGTGGCTGTCCGTCCTCTGTTTTCGGTCTGTCCTGTCCTTCCCACCTCCTTCCTATGCCAGTTCTGTGAGGAGGGGGAGCTGCTCACACCCGTGTGGATGTTCCTGTTGCACAGATGTTTGTCCTTAACCAGTGTGTTATGCTTGTTATTCAAAAAAATTTCTTCTGCAGATGTTCCCATCAATGTGCCTTCCTGCCTTTGCCTCTGTCCCTCTCTTGTACATGAACAGATTGCAGGGAATTTTTCCTTTTTTCCCCTCCAGAGAACCAAATCCCAAACCAGCCCTCTAGTTTTTCTATACTTATTCCTGAACAGCAGTTCATTCAGGCATATGGCTCTCTCTCCTTCCTCACTGCTTGGACAGATGTTTTCTCTTGACTAAGTACGTTCTTAATCCAGGAGAGAAATGAGGAAACTTGCATGATTTGTTAGGAAAAAAGAAAAAACCCATTTTTTCTGGTGCAAACTGCTTCACAGTTGCACATTCCTTTGACACTGTGATTTTCATATCAAAACCAGTTACTATAACGAGACCAGAAAGTTTGTTCTGCTGGCAGCTGAACCCCAGAGTGTGGAAGGTGCTCTGCAAGAACACAGGAAAGGTTTCCCTCTGCCTGAAATAGCTTCTCCACACGAAAGGGCAGCGGGCACTGCAGCAACCAGAGGAGAGGACCCAAGGCGGAGATGGGACCTCTGTGCTCCACATACTGAGCAGTGGTCAGAGCACCCCCCTGCCTAATTACAGGGATGGCTTTACAGGTGAATGTTTGAGAGATAAGAAGTTATTAGTAAGAAATGTCTGATTAATGGCAGGCAGCAAATGCTGAAGGTGTATTTAAACAATCAGGCTAAAGCCTTTGAAATTATTTCTGGGCCATTTTAAGGTCAGCATTAGTAATAGTTTTTCAAGAATTCATTTTCTGGTATATTCATCTGTTATGGAGGAAAGAGGAATGTTAACATATTCCCTGCTTGCATGGGCATACATTTTCTTATAATGATATGTTTTGTATTTGCTCTTAATTTCTTCATGTAATAGGCTCTTTCTCACGCTGTGGGTATGATGAGAAGTTGCATACTCGTGCCTGCAAGAAAACATGGAAAAGTTTCCCCAAGCAGCAGAAGCTGCGAGCTGATGTCCAGGCACATGTGCAGGGCTCTTTGTTCGTGCCGTCTGCCTCTGTTACAGACTCATAAATGAATGAAAGAGTCTGTCTCTAAACCCTTCGCTCTTCACCGCTTGCTATCGCTTTCCTTAAATTAATGATTACAACCAAGATTTTAATATGATCCCCTTGTCTTTCTCACCATAAGCATCCCACACACATTCACACCTCCCACTGTGACAGCTGAAGGAGCAAGAATGAGTACAGCCCCGGTGTAAGCAGAATCAAAGAGATTTATTCAAGGGTTATGGGGGTTTTGATGCAAGAAACTCTTCTTGTGACAATGGGCTGTTGGCTAACGTTCAAGGTGATCTTCCCTGAGCCTCATTAAGCTGTCTTCTGTAGTTAGGTTTAAAACGGGAGGCTGGTGGCTTCCTTAGCTATCTGAGAGAAGAAAGGATGAGATTCATCTCTGCTTGCAGTTCTTTTATGGCTGAGTAAAGTGCCCTGACTGATATTCAGAGCGCCTGAATACAGAGTGAAGAATGCTGGCTCCAGCAAAGCCGACACAAGAGATAGAAACTCTGCTGAATTAGCTCTTCAAATATTTTGAAACCCTGCTGTATTAATAGGCTTATTTTTCAGTGTGACCCTGAAGAGCCCCAAAAGACTATCAACGTGTTTGAGGCACACAGTAAAAGGGATGGAAAGTTGCACTTTTTCTGGGTACTAGAATCAGCTGCTGTGACCTTGAGCTCTGTCTAAGAATAAGAGCTTTAGACTAGAACCAGATCTCATTTCATGTGTGGGCAGGAGGAAAAGCTTGTGTAGGGAGAACCTTGGTGGTCTGTGGGAACCCCAGCACTTGGGCTGTCTGAAGCATGAGCCCTCAGAATTGTGCTTTTTTTCTGTCTTTGCTTCTGAAGAGCATCTAAAAGAAACAGAATCATGAAGGGTAACATTAGCCAACACTACCACATCCCAGGCATTGCCAGATTCTCTTACCTCTGAACAACTGAGACAATGGAGCTGAAGGAAATGCATGTCCCAAGATTTTAAAAGCCTCCTTCTCTTCAGGCATCACTTGCAGTGTCTGTTTCAGATAGAGAATTCCAAGAATAGGGGATAAGAATGAACACAGAGGGAGAGAGGGGAGGCAGCGTGCTGGCCCTGGGCCTGAAGCAGAGAAAGAGCACACAGAATAAACCCTACAGACACACAGAGACTGGTGTTCTTTGTATTTGGTGTTGCCTTTCTGCTTGGGGGAGATATGGAGGGTTTGATATTCCCAATATCATTCTCAAACATGCTAGGACATCTCTCCAGTGCCCTTCCAGGAGCCAGTGCCGAGGTGTCTGCCTGGAGCTTTGGGCCAAGAGGGGCTCTTTGGGCTTTTATTTTGAGTCGCTGAAGTCAGATGTGCTGTGCGAGCTGCCTGTGCTTTCTGGAATTCACGTTCTCTGTTTTCACTGTTCATGGCGTGCATTTAGAGCAGCAGGAACTGCAAATATTGAGTAGATTGCCTGGTGCAGGTACCTGGCTGAGGTAACCCCACTGAAGTCAGCTGAATGTGCTGCACTTGCATAGTGGGACACATGATGGATTCAGAGACACACAAATTCTTCTCAGAAGAATTGTTCTTATCCTCCAAATATTATTTATTTGGGTCAGAATTGGTCTATTCAGCTACAGTGATATTCTTCAACCTCCAGCATTGTGATACAATATTGCTCTTTTATTAAGCCATAATACTAGTAGATTGTTTTTAGCCTCATGCTGTGAATCTCTTGCAGATGAAACACTGCAGGAGGAATATCTGGGTGATAAGGAGGTTGGAGGATGCTTTCCTGCACAGCTTTATCATTGAAACGGTCTGGAGGGTCTGAATGATTGAAAACCAGCGAGTAAATAAAGCCCCATCCATTACAGCCCCAAATGCTCTAAGTGTTGAGTGGTGGGGAGGAATGTTCAAATGATCATGTGAGGCTGAACTGGTGCTGCACGGGCTGAGTGACTGAAACAACCTCCTAATCAAACCTGACAGCTCGATTGCCTTATAATTATAGACTGCCAGAGGCGCTTTTTAGACTATCAGTACTTTTGGGATAGTTTGCATCTAAATTAAAATGGAACTTCAAAGCAGTTTGATGGAGATGTGTTTCCAAGGAGTTTGAAAAATGTGAAAGACACTGACTGATTAGCATGATGCACTGTACCAGCTGGCTGCTACTGTAAAAAAAGAAAATACAATATAGCAGCCATGCTAATAATCAGAAAGTGTATCTTGAATCCTATTAATTTTCTTTTGAATTATTTATGGGCAGTTTTGTTGCAGTCGTGCACTTCCTTTCAAATGTTTACTTAGTTTCTCTGTAAAGAAAAAAAAATGGGGAGGAAGAGAGAGAAATCTGGAAAATCTCCAAGGGTTAGCTCACCAGCAATCTGTTTAGGTGTCCTCTTCTCAACTGAGCCCTGCTCTGCTAAATATTTATGGCAATGTTTAACAAATAAATCTCGCCCACCTCCCCATTTACAGTAAAGCACAAGATAGAACTGCTTTAAGGGGAGATTACCTCTTTTTCTTACCATGAGGGGAAAAGAAATCCCATGAATATATGTTAATTTCTGGGGGAAAAGCTAAAGCACAGAACTGTGAGTGCAAACATCTGTCTGTCCACGTTACAGATGTTCTACCCGAGGCTTTTTTTTCTGATCCCTTCTCTAGACAACAACGGAATGAGTTCACAGCTCCACAGTGTTTCCTCTTGTCCTACTGTATAGCAGTAATTGGAAGCAGCAGACAGATCCTCAGGACTAGATCCTGCCTTGTCCTACATTGTTCTTGTAGTGCTGCGCCACCTTTGTTGGAGTCCCCCAGCTCCCAGTCCTGCAAGGGCTGTCCTGGTGAGACAGCACAGTGTGTCAGACCTGCACTCTCTGTCCAGCCTGGATTCTTCAGAAGAGTGCAATCGAATCACTGACATACATAGATTATATTTTTCCAATACATTTGTTCCTGGCTGAAAACAGTGACTAGATGGAGCACTTAGAAGGGGATTTGTAGGACTTTAAATTTTTATTGAGTTTGATGGCTGTAGGAGAAAGAAATACCAGTTGCATAATTCAGGAATGTACAGTTTGGCTTCTGTATTTCCAATACTGTCGATTGGTATCTGTGAGTCCTGTCAAGATTTTTCTCAGGCTGCTGAATCCCTGTGAATGTTATCTGCCTGCCTATAATGTGCCAATCTGGACAAATGTGCTGTGTGCAGAATCCACATAAACAGCTTGTGCTGAGGAATTTGAAGTTTATTTGCTGTTAGACCAATTTTTAATAGATAACTTTTTAGCAAAAATATCTAACCTTTTCTGTTCTGCTGGACTGATTCCCACCCTGACACCTAGTGTGTTAGGAACTCCTCTGCAAAAAGATAATGATTCTTTTGGAGTTTCATTATCATTATTATTTTCTTGCTGTGCCTGATGTTGAATGTTTGTGTTTATTCATGATAATTTATTCATTACTTAATTTGCAGATAGTGCATGTAGTTAATAGCATATAGGAACTCCTTCCAAAAACTCAAACCTGTTAAATGAAAGTACCCTTCAGGACTGCACCATCCCTATTTTTTAAACCAGAGCCTTTATTCTTACGGAATTTGTAAGTTTCTCAGGGAAAGAGAGACAGCCAGAAACCAGTTCTAAGATTTTTACTGTTTCACAGGAAGACACTGAAAATTCATAAGGTATCTTTGAAAAATGGTGCACTTCGTTTCCCTCAAAGCCAAATGGACATGCAGAAGTACAAAAGCAACACAGGCCTGACTTGTCCACCCTTCACTGTAGGTGCACATACGGCCAGATATTGCATGTGCACATCTGAGATCATCCAAACCACCCTGACCAAAATTTGGGCTCCTTCCGCTGCAGACATCTTAATATTCACCTTTATTTAGGGTGAAGAATGAGGAGCTTAATAGCCCAAACTCCGATTCCAGCAGCAGGTTTAATTGGGTTTGAATTAAAGCTTTGGCAGCTTTAATTGCAAGTTAGGATGCTGAGCACTTCAGCCTGGAAAGATGGAAGATACATGCTGGGGCTCCCTAATGCTGACTGGGTCCCTAAATCAGGGTGCTGCAGAGGCCCTGCTCACAGCACACACGGACACGTGTGTGTCCTGCTGGACTGCAGATGGTGGGACTGACTGGCAGTGTCGTGGATAAATGAGTGCCCTGCTCCTGAGATCTCACTTTGGAGCCCAGTTGTGCCTCGTGCCAGAGCTGCCTCGTGGCAGACAGCTCACAGACACACAGGAGGTGTCTCTTGCCCACTTCTGGTGGTCTTTCCTCTCAGCTGACCCCGATCCTGTGACCCAGTAGCCCAGCCAGGATTTTATTTTTCATAATCCAACAGTGGTTTTTACTGTTAGAATTGCCACCACAAATCATTGCTGCTCTTTTCACCAGGAAATGACAAATTATTAAAGAAAAATGCTTGGAGACATTTAAACAGAAAGCTGGTGTTCCCATTTACCCCTTGACAAGGTGTCAGCTGCTCCCAGAGACAGGATGAGGCAATTTCTATGGAGCCTCTCTGCTTTACTGCAGTCACTCTCCCTCCTCCACCCACTTTTCTCTCTCACACTTACGACATGGAAATTCAGAACATTTCCCCAAAAATAGAGTTCAGATTGGAGGGCTGGGTATGTATGTGCTGGGAGCTTGTAATTCTTGACATACTTTTGGTGGCTTCAAAGAGTACCTGCCACCTGCTGGCCCTGGAGCAGCCAGACCAGCTCAAAGCTGCAGCATCTGAGCAGCACCATCCTGTGGAGTCTCCTCCTGGTGAAAGCCAGTCAAGCTGAAGGCCCTACAGGGCTCTGAAATGGGTATTTAACATAAGTCTGTCCAGCTGGGATTGTATCTTGTACCTTCTTTTCACTCTGGGAGTTCACTTTGTAGTGATTTACCTGTACTTCTCCTACCAGGACTCAGCTTTGGAAATAAACCCTGGGTGAGCAAAAGACAGAAGGGAGCCTGTGCAGAAATTCCCATGTGCCAGGGCTGTTTTTACTGTGGCACATCCCCTCTGCAAATCTGCTTTCCTTTCTGGGTAGGCAGTTCAAGGGGGAAGCAGCACAAAGGGCTGTGGTTGGAAAGATGTGTCCCAGTCCTTTTGCCCAGCATACCCCTGGGGGTGCAGTGGAGACACATGGAACGTGCATAGGTCCTTTCCCTTTTGATTTCTGTAGCAATTTATTCATTTATATAGCACTCTTTTCAAGCAGAGGTCTGTATGTACACATCAAATAATATTATAAACATGCTTACTCTTAAAAGGAAGGACAGAAAAATCTTTGCTACCTCTCTGAACACAACAAAAAACCCCGAAAGATGAATCAAACTCATTGTTAATTAATTGCTTGTAACAGGATTATTTGCCTTTTAAGGGAACCTTTATCCTAATTGAACAGGGATAAGTGACTTTTAGACAGTCACACGGATAAAATATATCACAATAGTGTAACTCTGTATCCCTGTTGGCATCATCTGGGGCTGAGTCCTGGGGAACATATGGAGTGCACTGAGTGAGAATAGATTCAGTGCTGCTCGTCGTGTCTGCTGGCTGGGGAGTAATTGCAGCAGAGAAAGAAGAAATCACCAACTTGTACTGGCATGTTCTTCTGCCTGCTTAGATTTATAAATGTAAGTACCCATGGCCAGCAAAGACTTGGCAGTAAGTGAATGCTGACTTCAGGCAGCTATTCCTGAATGAGATGTGGTGGTGACAACATGCTCTTGTGTCATTTGGCTTCAAAGAGTTGCTATGAATCTATTCCAAAACAATGAAATAGCTGTTGTCCCCAAGAAGTTTTCTGGCCTGCTATGGCACATAATTAAAAAAATCTAAGATGGTTTGGTGATTACTGGAACAAACTCGGTCTTAAATGCTCTCAGCTGAGTTCCTGCTTTGCCACAGACTTTCATTCTGACCGAGTAGGAGCTGTTTCACCTCACTGTGCCAGACAGGAGTGTTGTGGGGATGCACTGGTAGGTCTGCAGGAGGCACATGGATATCCTGGCCAGGGATGATGGATAAAACAGCACCACAGTTACAGCTTGGCACTGGCATGGGTTTCACCAGGTGGGATCTCCCAGTCAGAAGAGCACATTTCCCCACACTCTGGGAAGAACTGCAGCTTGTGGGTGAAAGCTGTGGCGAGGAGTGCTTGCAGAGGCACTGCAGAAAATTAAGGGAGCAGTTGTCTTTTGTCACAGCAGGTTCATACCCCAATCATAAACCAAAAAGTGTGCATCTGCATTTTGGGTGGGTCATGCTGGCCAGCTGCCACACACCCACCCCGCCATTCTCAACAGGACAAAGGAGAAAGAGGAAAAATCTGTTGGCTCAGTATACAGGCAGGGAAATTACTTAAAAGTCATGTGGAATGGTGGGCTGTGCTCACTCCCTAAGAGCTTCATTGTCCTCCTAGCCTTCCCTGCTCCCCACAACCTCTCTGTCACTGTGCAGGGGACTCTGCCCTTCACCTGCAGCTCCTCCTCCTCCCCAGCCTTGGACTCAATGTTCCATCGGTTTGCTCACCAAACAGCCACTCTGTGTGTCTGTAGGAGCAGTGTATGGATTTTTTTCTCCATAGAAGCCATAGGGAATAAGTGAGCCCTGCTGATTGGGACTGAGAGTTCCTGAATGATTGATTTAGGAGTGCTTTGTCCTCAAGGGTTCTCTGATCTTAATACTAAATGTAGTAAATGCTAATGGGTAGGAATGTGCTGTCTTAAGGAATGAGGAACTGTCAGCTTCACACCTCAGAAGGAAATACAGACAATTCCAGAAGCTTTGGAAAAACAGTGGTGCAGCCTCAGCCCAGGGAAAACTGAGATGGTGAAAGGTCTAACATTCAGATACTGGAAAAAGTCACGATTCAGACTTTCATTTCCCCTGAGATGAGTTAATTAAGAAAATACAGGTGATTAATTGAAGCATTTGTTTGTAGGAGCAGTTTGTTGGTGATGAAATCAGAGCTGGGTCCCAAGTCTGCTGTGGTGGCCTGAGCCTCACCCAGACCCAGTGACACGTCCTGTGAGGGGAGGCTGCACTTGGGATTTTGGACAGTCTGGCTGCATGGAGCGACTCGCCCCGAAGACAGGTAAGAACCAAAGTCAGTTTCCTTGCAACAGCCGAACACTCCCGTTTGGAATGTGACTGTCACAGCATCCCTACACATCCCCATGCTCTGGAGAGCCCCGGGCTTTGGAGAACAGGCTCAGAGCACCCACAAAGGAGTTCTGAGTGGCCTGTGCATACATTCAGGTAATGGATGGATACCCAGGGGACCAGCAGGCATTTCAGGTTCAGCTCACCTCATCATTTGCCATTAGAAACTTCTCCAGCTGAGCACCCGCTGGGTCTGGAATGCAGAAGAAAGAAATGAGCAATAGGAAGGGGGAGCAGAGCCTTTCCTTTGAGTATGGAAATTATTCTTCAAATGTCTTTGTTGACAGCTGGCGTGGCACAAAATAAACACAGGTCTATTTGCAAGTAAGCAGGAATTAGCATAAACAGCAGCTGCTGTATTACCAGAAAACATGTAACAATAAAGAATTTTTTTGTGCCTTCAGAAACAAAGGTAGGTAAAAAGCCTGCATGAAATAATGAGTTAGTTAACCACCTGTTAAAGTTCTGAGCACTGACAAAATGAAAGGGCTATTCGTTGATGACATAAGTATTTTTCTGTATCGAGCTTTCTCATTGAAACTGAACCTATCCTAATGATACATAAAATCCAGTGCACTGTCAAGAATATCCTCCTGCTTAGCCCTCCTCTCTCCCAAATCAGGGGATTTCCTGCACTTGCCCTCTTGCTGCATCCAGATAGTTGTTTCACATTTTTCTGAGGTTGTTTGGATGTGATTTCTGGCTCCCCCTTCTCCAGCTGCATAGCATAGAACGGCTACTCAGGCCATATAATTATTTTTATGACCAGATCCCATGCAGCAGAATACATTTATGGTCTTTTGTCTCTATTTCCTTCCCTGGTAAAAGCTAGTTAGTAGCATACTCAACAGCACTGTCGTGTTTTAATAAAAACTAATGATCCGGTGCAGTGCAATGCCGAAACAGGAGAAGAAGCAATTTGAAGTGCATAATTTTAGATTGATGATGCTTGAATTTATAGCTTAATCTGTCTCCCATGGAAGGTGGCTTACCTGTCCAATTACCTTGCCGCGTAAGTCGTGCTCTCAGCCATCTGCAAGGCCTGTAGATCCACTTATCTGGATTTGCTTTGTACCTCACCATTGTGTCCACATCTGCTTTGCATTTGTTTGGAGCTGAAGCTATTTGTCTCTAGGCTTTTCTGCAAATAGGAGGAGTTTTTTTAAAAGAACCACTCTAAATAAAATACTGTTATTTAGAGTTTACGTAGGGATTTATATCTACAAAAATTCAGTTTAACATAAATCTCAATACACAGTGACTTGAAATCAGTGTGAGTGTTTCCACAGTAGGTTTGGGTTCAGAACGATTCTGTCAGATCCAGATACTGTTTCTTACAAAATGATTCACTTTGTTTCATAGGTCTATAAAATTAGTTGAGTAAAATATTACTTCTATTCCATCAGCATCTGACTAGCTAGACATCCAGTGCTTGGGCAGAGCATGAAAGGGGTGTGAGATGTGTTTGTGGCCATGTAAAAAGTCAGGATGAGAGTTCAGGAATTTCTTACTTAAGGTCCCAAGTTCATTTCATTCTTTCCTTTCTCACTATTTGTAAGTGTTAAAATGTGTTTGTTTGGGTTTGGGGGTTTTTGTATCAATAGACACTTTTACTGATAAAAGATTTCACAATATTTTGTATAAGAAAAGCTGTGTGGCCTGTGTGGGATGTTTGTGAAACAACAGGTTTTTCATTTTGATCACAGTTTCTTGGTATTTCTTCTGTTTCCGCTGTCAGCTGCTGCTTTCAAGGTAACCATGGTTCAAAAGTGTCCTATCGTTTTGGTGGGTGAAATACTTTGGAAGGTTTTTAAGTAAAAAAACATGCAAACATTTTCCACAGTAGGTTTCCTTAATGAGCAGAGAGCATCAGATCTCATAATTTGCTTGCACATCAGGCCAAATTTTCTTCAATGCCAGTTATTAAATTCACATTTCTGTTTGGCCATGTTTTTTGTTGTTTTTTTTTGTTTGTTTGTTTTCTTTTAAGCAGTTAAAAATCCTCAGTTATTTACATTATAGATGGAGCCATCAGTATCTCAACCACAGAGGTCATAGCAATTTTATTGTAATACCATTCACAAAGATGGGTGTTTATTCCTAGAGTTTTATTTTTGATTTTTTTTCTCTCTAAAAACATTCCATCCACTATGTCTGTCTGCTGGTTACCTTTGTATCTAAAAAGTGTCTGGGCACTTAAGTCTGTATCCATGCAGAGAGGGACATAGAATTGGTACTCTGTGTTTGCACGAGAAACTGAAATATTTGAACTCCCAAAGCAGCCCTCCTTGTGGTCAAATACAATTTTATTTGAGGGAAGAACAGTTTTCTCTCTCTCTCTCCTCACACTGATTTGGACTCTGATTCTTTCAGCACCTCAGCCCATGAGGAGCTGTTTATTATCTCCATGGAGCTGCTCTTGCAATAAAATAGTTTGCAAAGGAACAAGAGGATCATCCTTTGGCCTCCTTGACTTAACCGTGGCAACACAAGTTGAACAAGATCTGATCAGATCTCAGCTCGAAGTGGGGAACATTTGCCTTTCCTGTTTCTGGTTTATATCAGGCAGATATCAATCTGATACCAGACTTAAGTTCAGGCTGAAAATAGAAGAGTTAAGATCATGCCAGATTAAGGTTTTCTCACCATACAGGAGAGATAAAATATTCTAGGTAGGAAAATATGTCAAGGTGTGGGAAGGGTAGCAAGAGAACTAGATAAAACCTGAAGGGACTGAAGTTTTTCAGCAGGTTACACTTGAATTTAATTCTTTAATGGCCTCCCTGAAAGATCTGGTGTGACCCAGCATGGACAGGGCTGACATCTCCTTCCTGCCTCTGTTCTGTGCCTGATTCTTTCTTCCCACTGAAGAAAGTGGGAGAATAATCACTTTGGTGATTTGTTGGGGTCAGAAATGACACTGCTACATACGCAGGTACAACACAGTGTGAATACAGATGTGATCTGGCTCTGGACACTGGTTTTCTCTTCAGAGGGACTCTTGTTCAGAGGTCTTTCCTTTGGCCTCTCTTTTTGGCCCACCTTCTCCCCCACATTTGCAGGGCTCTGTAGCAAACAATAAAAACCTTGTGCTTTTAGATCTCAGGCGACTGAGCTCCTCCACCCACCCCTTTGCCTGTCCTTCCCTCCTGCACTAAAAGAGGAAAATTAATTTTTTTTCCTCACATCAATTTACTTGCAACTTCAGCTCTCCTCAAATTCCACAAAATTTCACAGACTGTCATTTTGGATTTTTGGATCTGCTCATGACTTTGTATATGACTCTGTGTGTGACTTTGGATAAGTTTCTTGCCAGCTTTGTGCCTCGGTTTACTCTTCAAACACTGTTATTTATTGCTGTTCTTTGACATTTGCTGAAGTGCCATTAGGAAATGCCCATTGCAGGTTTTAAAAGGTCTTAAGTCCTTCCAGCTGAGTGGAGATTTATTCCTTACTGCCACTGGAAATCAGGGACGTCTCCCCTCTTACAGCGTCTGAAGGACCTTCAGTTTCTTATTAGCACAGGAAAAATCCACAGCAAACCAAACTGAACCCCAGAGCCTTGAATTTTAGTGCATTACTCAGATTGTAGCCTCCCCATTCCCCACTTTATTTTCACAGCAGTGCTTTGAAATGTGTTTGATTTTTCCAAGATTACTCACTTAAGTGCACCTTCTTGCTGGGCTCTTGCCCACACCATCACCCCCTTCCCCTCGGAGCTCAGCAGGGGCAGGGAGAGGCAAAGGCACGGCAGGGCAGGCACCAGGCACTCACTTTGCTCACGTTTTGGCTTGGCTTGATCTTTTGTGCTTTCCCTTCCACTCTGCCAATCATTCAGTCAATGTTTTTATTCTTCTGTCTAGTCTTTCTTCAGTGAATAACTCCACTATCTGATGGGGTCCTGGTAATTCACTGCTTTTTTATTTTCATGAAAACCTTCAATTCTCTTGATATGAGGCCTCACCGAGCTGGGAGCAGGCAAGCCCCCTCTCATCTGCTCATGCTCTAAACTCGTATTCCACAGCGATCCTGCACTCTGTCATTCCTCCCCCTCTGCCTCTGCGGCTGCAGCCAGTCTTGAAAGGAAGCCACTTGAAAAGAGAGAGCGGCAGCAACATGGCTTATGAATTCCCAGCACATTGCTTTACCCTGAAGGATATATTAAACAATAAGCACTTTTTAAACAAAGAGCTTCAGTAACCTCACCACAGGCACTGACTCTGCTGATATATTATTAATTTTAGGCACCAGCTTCAAATTACTTGACTGAAATACCACTTATCTGCTCTTAATACTTAGTCATCAGAAAGATATTACCTCTCTCAGAAATGCTCCTTTCCTTCCTTATCTGACTGTTCAAGGAGTACAAACTTGGGTTTCCCCAAGTGACGGCAGCCCAACATTGAGCACAGGGAACAAACCCTCTCCTTAAAGCCCACGGTAACAAACTATGGGAAGAATAAATATTACCAGAAATTAAAAATTATGAAATATCAAGAATCACACTTCTGGTAAACAAATAGATATATTTTCTTTTTCACATTAAACATGTAGATAAGCTACTGAATCTAAAACTGCCTTAGACTCTTACACAGAGGGAAGATTGTGCAGACTGGGGAACCAAACTTTCCAAGAGCTCACTTGTGTCCCAGGCCTGTCTTAAGCTGTCTTAGACGCTGCTACTTCATTGCACTCATTGAACTGCTGTCTGTGCCTGCTGAATGGGCTCTTAAGTTTCACATCTACAGTGTGGTAATTGTCTTAATCATATTATAGTATAGAGGAAACTTCAGTGAGGAAAATAAAACCATACTGCTCTGGTTGGGCAAACTTTATTCCCTTTAATATTCTGTGTCTGTGTCTTATTGCCTGGCCCTCTCTCACTAATAAGCTTTTAATGACTGTTCCCACTGATACCAGAGCAGCTGATTTGTTTGCATGCTGTCTTTGTTTCCTTGAATAAAATCAATTAAGCTCCTTGTCTCTCTGACCCCATCTTATATTAAGGCTTAGCACAACAATTAGGAGCATGTTGTGGTCTTCATTCTTTTATAATTTCAGTTGTACAGACATTGCAGCAAGTCAGGTGTCAGTGCCAAGATTCACTTCAATGCAACACCGTGTAGTACGTGGATTAAAAGGCTGCAGTGATCTAATTATTATACTTACACACTTCTCTTCTGCAGACAGGACTTAATGAGCCCATGACACCTTTCAACAGCCTGCTTGAAATTTTTTTTGGTGAGTAATCCAATGGACAAAGTGATAAATTTGTGGCAGGCAATTCTGAAGATTTTCACAGACTCAAAATATCGAGCTGTTGGAAAGACGCTTCTAGAACACAATGTCATATCTCGACAAGCAACAAAAGCTTCTGTTGCTTGCTGAAATATTTTGTTTCCAAATTAACTTTGAGAAAGTTGAACATTCCAAACTAAAGTTTTTAGAGTACGAGCTTTTGCTGAAAGATAGGAAGGTTTTTTCTGTCAAAACTGCTTCAACTTATTTTTGACCAGCTGTAGAGAAAATGTTCTTCAGTTACCATAGCTAATGGCATGATCACTTCATTGCTGTGGAGCAAAGCAGCACCCCACGTTGTGTTTTAAAATTGCATTTAACTTTAAGCAGGTAATGGGACCTAATTTATCAGCTCCTGCAATCTCTTGTTGCTAACTGGGTAAATGCCACATAATAAAGGGAACATCAGTCCCCATCATTTCACAGGAGGTGCTTTGTACTGGATATTTCCTTTTTGCATCAAATGTAGAATATTTGGTTCCTCTGTAATAAGTCCTGAGAGCAGACAGGAAAAGAAAAAGGGTAAAGGAGCATCTGAATTTAGTTTGTTCACTTGCAATATAGAAAAGTGGTTCTACCCCACAACTATCAAGACTTAATTAAAAATATGAAAAGAACAGAACCAAATTGAATTGTAAACTTGGTCATGTTATCACCAATTCTGCCTTGGCAGTTTCTAGAATATTAAATAAATTGCTGTACTTGCTGTGAGAGCCTCTGTTGAAAACTTTGGTGGCATTTCACTTTGAAAAAGGAATTCATTGTTCCCCCCAAATGAGGTTTCTCAAAGTCAGAGTTCCCTTTCATATCCGTAAGCAAAATTTTCAAAGAATTTTTTTAATAATTGGACAGAACTATTCCAAGGACTTAATTCTCCTCAGAAAACTCTGGCTTTGTTCCTGGCTGGAACGTGGCTTGTGGAAATGAACCTGTCTCTGGGTTCCAGGCATGTCCTGCCTCTCTCACTGTGAGAAAAGGGTTGGAGTTATTTCAGGTCACCGTGGCAAAGGGCAGCACGTTTCTCAGAGCACACAGGACAGAATTGGAGTCAACTGGTCCCACCTTTGCCTCTGCCATCGCTGCCTTCCCTCCCTGCACCAGCCTCACCCAGCTCCTGGTGCTGCTGAACCTCCTCAACCAGGCAGGGCATTGCCCTGCAGTGGGTGGCACCAGGAGCAGCAATTACACCATCACTCCCCAGCCCCTGTTTTCAAACACAAGGAGACCAGCGATCCAAACCCAAGCCCCAGGTTAGCAAGAAATGACAGAAGAATGGGGAAATAGTGGATAATTGTGGGTAAAGGGCGGTAAAATGCTGTATAAGCACAGGGCTGTGTTCCTCTTTCACGCTGAAACAGGAAGATTTTGTGTTTCGAAGGCAAAAAGTCCATTCTGCCAAGGCCATCTGAGACTGACAGCTGTGCTTCTGCACACCAGCAGTGGTTCTTTTCCAGGCTGGATTATGGAGTGTTTGCCACACAGCCTGGGCTTAAAATATTTGTGAAACAGAGAGTGCCAACAGACCTCTAAAGCGTCTGAATGTCTAGTGTTTGTGGAAATGCTGGGGCATTGTACTCAGGAGCAAGCAGAGATGGGCACAAAGTCTCTTATCTGAATCCTAAACGGTTTACAGGAGACTCTGAAAATAAGAGAACTATGGAGATCATTTGATTAAATCTTTCCTTAGTCAGTGCTTTGCTTGATTTGTGTCTTCTGCCAGAACCCCTGTGAAAGGAGCCAAGGAAGTGCAGAGGTGACAGGAACACACTTTACTGCAATGTCACTGCCACTGTGATTTGGCTAAATGTGGTGCTGACTGGACTAGTCACTGGTATCTGGGATGCAGTTTAGAACACTGCAGAGTTTTTCTGGTTGGGTAGGAAACGTTTAAAGCAGAGAAAGAAATGATTTTCTGAGCAGTTTCTGCTTTCAAGTGGGTTTGTAGCTCCTTTCATCAGAGAAGATGCAGCCTGGTCCCAGGGTGGGTGCTTGAGCAGAGAGCTGCCTGCCCCTCAAACTGCTTGCACAAAGTCAAGTTCTCATTATTTCCAGCCAGGTATCTGAAAAGCCTTCTTGCTTAGGCTCTGACACAAGCCCTAATTATGAGGTGGAGCAAAGAAACAACCCAGTGTTTTAAAGAGGAATTGAGTTGTGATTATTCTATTGATGCTAAGACTTGCTTTGATACAATAGCATCCCACATTACAGCTACTGAAATTCTTGCAGGGCTTTGCAGTCTCCTAAGCAACTGCTCTCTCTGCCATCAGGAAGAGATTTTCTGCTTTGGAGAGGTGCAGAAAGAGCCTTTGTCTCTGCTGGAGGCTACAATAGCTGAAAAGAGAGAAAGGAAAATTAGTATGTGTATTATTAATAGTATTAAATATAGAGAATCTAGAGATAGTAAATGCCTGAAAAATGAAAAAAAGGAAAAAGAAAGTAATTTTGTGGCTGCAACAAAAGTGATATTTTAACTTTCGTGAGCTTGACCATAGAGCTGGAAAAGGATACTTTATGACTTGCAACATCGAGGATGTCTCAACAACTCATGGAGTTCAAGAACCAATGGAGAAATGTTCACAGATCCTGCCATTCCAGTACAGAAGAGCTGGTGGAATGGCCTTTAATTCTTCTTGCATCCTTCCATGATATTCAAGTCCTGCTTATCCTTCCATAGGTGATGACACTGCTGACATAAATGAGACTTTCTTGCCAAATTCCACCTACATAAACCTTGTGTTATTTATTCTGCGTATTTCTGCCTTCCCACCCCTATTCACATCACAAGGCCATCAAAGGAATCAGATCCCTTGTTATTCACACCTTTTTACACAAGGCTTCTCTACACAGTATAAATCTTTTTGTTTTCCTTAATTAACCTTAAACATTCGAAGTCTGATTATTTTTGAAGTCCTTGCAATGAAGTGACAGCCATAATTGTGCTCTTCTGAGTTCTGATCATTATATTTCTCTAAAAATAAAAGCCCAATATGAGATTCATTTAGAATTGTGCACCTGGGGAACCTCTGATTACTGCCTGCGGTATTCGAGGCTATTAAAATATTCAGGGTGAATATTCCTCTTGCACCGAGGGAGGATTTTGGCTCCTCCAGGACTGGAAGGCAGGAGGAGCACTCCCTCTGCTGCCCTGGCACAGACTGGCTCTCTTAGGAGGGCACAGCCAAAATCGAGGAGTTTCTTTATGAGGTGTTTTGGGTTGTGAACTCTTCCTTTCCATGAGAAAGAATCAGTTTGGCCACCAGAGCAGTTTTAGCAGCAGGGCAGGAGCTGGGTTTGTTAAGAAGGTGTTTTGGTGATGCAGGAGCTTTACCTGTGCTGTAACGTGTGGGTTTGGATTCACTGTGAGCCCCCTCATCACAGCCTCACAAGAAATGTCATCTACAGGGTTTTTTAACCTGTCTCTTTGGAGCTCTCAGATTGCAAGGATTGCTGCAAATCCACTGCAAGGGGCGTCCATTCCATGGAAATGCCAAGTCCCCTTCATGCCTTGAAGCCCTGGGCCCTTCAGTCGTTCTCCTCCCTTATCCAGGAGGGCCAGCACCATTGTTAGACACACTCGCTGCGAGCGGGAGCTGGGGCAGTAAATAAATGTTTGGGGTCTTGTTTTCAGTAAGACTAAACCTCTGCTGATTTACTAAAATAGCAGCTGTGATAGGACTGTGGCTGGGAAAAGGCAAGAATGCACACGGGGAGGGGATGCAGAGAATTGGTTCAGGACAAAACAAAACTGTGCAGAGGCAAAGCAGGCACTCAGAGGGAAACTCTGTGCATCTGTCAGGCCCTGAAGTTAATTCAGATTCACACTATACTGGAGTCTTGGTTGGCAGAAGTGGTTTTTGCTTCAATTAAGTTAATATACAGTGTTTAGTATTTGGCCCTGTATAGATGAGCTCTCAATACAGCTTGAAAACTTAAGGAAGTCAAAGGTGTTGGTATTTTCATGTATGGAGCCATTACAGTGGCAAAAAAACGATTATTTATTAAAGCCCCTTTTCCTTCCCTTGTTTAGGCACTGGAGAGAGCTAGAAAAACTATTAAAATGCAATAAAGTTCAAGCAGAAAAATAAACTAAGGAGCTGAAACGTAATTATCTCTCCTTGCAAATGATGCACAAGCAGCACGTAAAGCTACCAAACAAATGATACGAGTAATTTGATGGTGTGTGAGGACACTGAGGAAATTTAGATACAGGGCCAAATTACCCCCAGTTGAAATACCACTGACATTATTGAAGTTGAACTCAAAAAGGATTTGTCATGTGCAGGGTCCTCATATCCTGTAGATTTTAGCCTGTAATTTTTAACCTGCCTTAATTAAATATTAGCAACATGTGTACTTTGTACTTCAAGCCTAACAAATCTGAATTTTGCAGAGCTGCTGCTCAGAATGGCTTTGCATGCACACACAAGCAAACAAAGCCATAGTTCTTGGCTAATTACCACTGGTGTGGGCTAAACTTGCTACTGCTCTTGGTAGGAGAATAATTGTCTCAGGGGCTTCCATCACTTCTCTGGAAATGTCTTTCTCTTTCCACTGCCTGCTCACCTTTTCAGCCTAAATATTTATTGGTTTCACTATTGTGGTGATTTATTTCTATTTGTTTTTAATTTCCTTGTGCAGTGTTTCAAATGGTACCACAAGCTCTGAATGGATTGGTGTTAAATTACGTAGAGGTGCCACATTGCTCCTGAATGCATGTTTTTGATGAGGTTATTAAAACTTTGACAATACAAATTACCATAGCAACAAAAAACATAAATTCACAGCCTATTCCAACCTCTGGAGTATGAAAATATTTTAGAGCATTCAAACGCTTTGCAGCATAGCACAGCTCATGTGCCTCGGCTTGCACTTTGTCATTATGTCCTCCAATGCATCAGTATTCGCTGGTCCTCGATCTCTCAAACAGGCAAGAAGTTGTGACTTTGTTCTTTTTAAAAGATTTTTTAATGTGAAGGATTTGATCCAGCTCTGTTCCTTGCTGATGACTTTCCCTGTGACCTTCAAGTGATAATTTGAGCATCTTTCTTAGACAAAGAAAGGAAGACACAAATCTGTGAGCAGGATTGTCTCTGCTGGTTACAGTGGAGTTTGGGCCCCATCAAAGGGCTGAGGAAATAATTTCTAATTTTTTTAAAAAACCTCTGGGTTTGGAAACGTCTCTGTTGTGCAAGGTGCTGTAAAAATGCTGTGAATCCTTACTTTATAAAAAAGGTATTAGTGAACAGGTCTCAAACCAGTTCTGGACTGCAGGAATTTGGACTTTGCAATAATGGCAAAGCTGAAGGTAGAAGTGGGATTAGGGAACTGCTCCCATTTCCCCCAGCACATTTCAGAGCTGTTCTTTTCCTCCTAATCAGCATTTGGTGCCTGTAGGTGAGTCCGCTGGTACCTGTCCTTTATGTGCTGGGATGTGAAGTCTGAGGCCAAAATGCCGTCTCTTCTCTCTGTGTTCAGACCGACCTTGACATAGATTTAAAATCATTGTGCAGTTCCGAATGGTTTGGTTGGGCAAGATAATGTATCTGTCTGTAGGAGGCAGAGAGAGCAAAGAACACGAGTTCCTGGCTGTTTGAGGTCTCTCTGGTTATTGATGCAAGTCATTTCCCTGAAGTCAATAGTACAGTCATGGAAGTCAGAAGAAATGATTTAGATTAAATTCTCCTCTAAGAGCAGGAAAGCAGTGGGCATTATTTCATGCCTTTGTGCTCCATGGGTCAGTTTGCATGCCAAGGTTTATGGGGACATTCCGTGGTGACCATATGGTCTATTAAGGTAACCCTACTGCTTCTATCGAAGGCTTCTGGTGGGGAATCACTCTGCATCCAGGAAATTAATCTGGAAATATGGCCCTGTTTCCCCAAGACCTCTCTTTCTGTGCTGATGTTTATTACCTGTATAATCTGCTTGGCAACTGATTGTTCCATTCAAACACTGTACACTTCTCACTGCCAGTGCTGGAGTGCTCAGCTGCACCATCCAGGTTCCTGCCTCCTGTCAATGGACACTGTCCCTTTCCCAGGCAAGGACAGGGAAACCGCAGCAGCTTTTCACTCAGGGTTGATCCCTGGCTGAAAGAGAATCAGGATTCAACAGCAAAGTGGATAATTTAGAACCTGCACAATCTGTTTTTATCTCTGAATCTAAATATAGAGCACATAATCAGATTTGGTTTATGGAAGGAAAGTGCTAATTTTAAGCATTTTATACCATTTAAAAATTTAAGTAGTTTCAAACTGTTTATTGCTTTATTAATAGACTGTAATTCAACTTTGGAACAAATAGCATTCCTAATCTGCAGAGCTGTAACATGGAAGATTCTGCTTTACAGCTCATTTACTTTATTCCTGTGTCTAAATATCAGCAAACAACAGCAAGTCTTCACTTGTTGAAGGCTGAAGGAAAAACCTCCTGGCACAAAGGATCTACACGGAGTCAGAATGGGTGATGTGCTTACAATTACAAGAGTTAGGAAGCTCAAATTCCTCTTTTCTCAACACTTGTACCTTTCAGTGTGAAACTGGTATCATTTTACTGTGTAAATGATGTCACTCATAGGGGGAGTTCACCCCCAAGATACTCTGTTCAATCCTTAGCAAAGGCTCAAACTTGTCCTTTTTTATTTCCTCTGCCAGTGAAAAAGCAATGCCACGTTCTATTTCTTTTTCTGGCATTATCTTGCAGGAACCAGCAAGAACATAACCTCCTCTGCAATACCATGAGAGGAAAAGTGAAGTTTTAGCCAAAATTCCAGCTTTCGTATTAGCAACATTAAAAAAACCAATTCTGTTTGTCCCAGACTTGTCATTCACAGGTGTGACAACACATGAAATGCTGTGTCATTGCTTCTTCTGTGCCGAGGAACTGAAGCATGACCCTACCAAAGCACCCAAAATTCTGCACTCAGGGTTTCCAGAGACCTGAAATGAACCCTGCAGTGGTTGTAAGGAACGGAAGGGAGGACATATGAAACCACAACAAGGGTTTTTATCTTTTAAAGAGCGTGGGAGAAACTTGAGAAACTCCATACCAGCAAGTCTGACTTTTGTCCTGGACAAAATGGTAAAAAACTATAATAAACAGGGTTGATAGACACCTAGATAAATACACTGGAGAAAAGACAACATTGTTTTTGTAGAGGGAAGTCATATTTCACAAATCCATTAGGGTTTTTTGATGGAATCAATAAGTATGTGAAGGGTGATCTGGTTTGTGCTGCATTAGATGGATTTCCTAAAAACTTTAAAGTCAGATTCATCATCAAAACTTCTGAAAGTAGCTGGGCTGTCATGGGCTGAGGGAAAGGCTCTTTCTGTGCACTGTTTTAAGAAATAGGATAAAAAGGGGGAGTGGGGTTTGAGGTTTTTAATCTCTATTCCTGTTTTAGTGTCATATCCCTGCTTTGAGCAGGGCTGGAGCAGGTAACCCCCTCGGATTCCTCCCATCCTAAATCATACTGTGATTGTGTCATTAAAAAACCTGGCAAAGCTTTCCAGGGGAAGGAATTGGTGTTCGGCCCCAGCAGTTAATGTTACCTGTGGACACTGGGGATTGCTGAACATCCCTCCAATCTCATTTTCGTAGGACTGCCTTTGAATTGAACCCACATGCAGATGACAAAGGTGACTCTTTATTTTAATTGGGATAAGAACACTCAGAAAAGGTTTCTCCAGGGCCCTGTGCCGTGGGGAAAGGTGGCAGCTGACTAAAAGGATCATCAGAGTGACACCTGATGGTGCAAACGGAGGTTAAAAGGAATGTGATGGGACCGGATCTGTGAGGAGAATCATTGCAGAGAATTACTTGACATCACAAAGCACTTTATTTTCTTTCCCCCACAGTAAACTTGAATGATCTTAATGACAGAAAATGAGATCCAGCAGGTGTAAACTACGGCAGTTAAATATTCATGAGGGAAAGTAAAAGCAGGAGCTGAATTTAAGTAAGAGGTCAGTGCAGGGTAAGATTCTTCAGGGCACTGAAGCAAAATAGCTGTCAAACTGCAGTGCAGACAGTGATGAAAGGACAGCTTGAAAGAAAATGGTAATGGTCAAAGTCAGCCTATAGATAAAACTATGAGGAAGAGGCAGATTGAAAAATGCTCTCGAAATGTGGCTGAACCATTCCCAGGGTACGAAATTCTGTGCCAGAGAATTCAAGAGAAGCACTGGAGTGAAATTCTGGTGAGACATGAAGATGTGGAAGGGCTGACTTCTGACCTCCTGCACATCTCCAGGCATGCTTGGTCACTGTCGATAAACCTGTAACCCTTCTCACAACTAAATGTCCCAAAACAGAAAAACTAATAAAAATTCTGAGGGGTGGTTCTTCTCCCTGATTTCCACCTAGGGAATGTCACTAGGAGAGGAGAGCAATCCTCAAAGTGATAAAATAGTGGGATCAAACTTTCAAAGTAAGAAGAATAAGCTGGAGAATCTGAACTGAGACCTGACCCTGTGGCATGATTTGAAGAAACAATTCTTGTCCTGATAGCAAAGCAGGGCTGATTCCATTGAAGTCTGAAATAACACCTTCGTGTGTTAGGACAGTTTGGTGATGTGTCCTAACAAGTAGCTGCTCCAGATACTGCGTGCAAAAGTCAGGATGTGAGAGGTTGCCAAAGACTTAATACCTTTAAAATAGCAAAATTTCACGTATTGTGACCTAGAAATGCTCTGTGAAACCTGTGCTCAGTAGGGGGGATCCAGAAGGGGCTCTTGCTCCAAATATCTCTGTGCCATTATGTACCCGAAGAGCATGAGTTGGGGAAAAAATGGTTAAAAAGTCTCCTCAGATTTCACTAAGGATCTCAGCTGGGTGTGAGTCCAGGAAACAAACACAACTGCTTTCAGTTACAGCATGCTTCACCATCCAATAATATCTAGGTTTAAATAAAACGTGGCATAGGTACCCTTTACAGCCCAGCTTCTACTTTTATGGGTTGTGAATCCAGCCCTTCTATCCTGTAGCAGCTCTCAGATGTGTTCATGTATTTCTCTTCTTGAAATCCTTGAAATTATTGCAGAAGGAATATGGAATATTCCATCCCCTTCATGTTCAACTGGCAAAGAATCATTAGTGCGTCTCTGCTTATGTCTGTGATTCAAATATTTCATCATTTTGGGGGTATTTCTGGCACAAGCAGCACGGCCAAAGTTGTGTTAGATCTTCCAAGCCAGGCGGTCTCTCAGGAGGAGATGGCTCTTTCTCCTCCTGGAACTGCTCAGGATGGAGCTCCCAACAACTTTCAGGTCTCAGAGATCAGGACTTTTACATTTTACCTACAAGTGCACAGATTTCTAACCTTTCCCTTCCAGAACCTTGCAGCTGACAGCCCTCAAATTCCTCAGTGCTGGGAAACTTGGCACACACAAACATCTCAGTTGAGCCTATTTTAAGCCTGTCTGCCAGGCTCTGTAGAGAAAAGGTGTAATCCCTTCCAGACTGCTCAGTTCCACAGCTACTTCAGTCATTTAGGCCTTTGGATAACATGTTTGGCCTTTATCTGGTGCTGGTTTGGGTTTCTTTAATCAGAAACAGGGAGAAGGTCTCCCACCTTAGATCTGCAGCTGAACAATTTATGAACAGGGGAATGGTATCAGAGCTATCCACTGATCTGCTTTATGTTCTATCAGGTTTTGTGTTCTTAGCAAGAAAATCTGCATTTTTAGTACTAGTTACAAGGATGTGCTTGAAGTTCCCTTCATCTTTCAAGCAAAGTTACTTGCTTAAATGTTGAATCACTTAGGCTGTTTCATTACCTTCTTAGCTCTTTGTTTGGTTGGGGGTTTTGAATAGTTGTGTTTAGTTCTTCTTTTTATTAGAGCAATAATATCTTAATCTCTTGGGAAGTACTGCCGAAAGTTCCAAGTTCCTTTGCTGCAGGAGGGTTTTAGAGGCTTACAGAGAACTGTCTTCTTGTTCCAAAGCCCCTTGTAAAGCAGCAGCAAACATTGCAAAAACTGCTGCTTTCCTGAGACATTGTCTGCAGAGGGGGAAGAGGCAGCAAAGACAAAGAACAGCCATACATGCTTTTTCTCATTCTTTCTAACAAATTGAAATAATTGAACTTGGAAGTCCTGGGAGATAATTTCAGGTTATTTATTTGCATGATGACTAGATCACCGAGCTACTTCTGGGAATGCAGGGCTGCTGGTAAGATTCATAATTTGAATATATTTACAAACAGCCTCATGTTCCCTGGAGTCAGGGAAAGTGGTCCTGGCTCAATGTGGAGTGACCCCCATTAGTGGCCCCCTCTCGTTTGGGGTTTCCTTCACTTTCAATTATTCAATGCATTCCATTCTCTGGCTTTGTCTTTGCCATTTTTGGTTCAAATGTGATGATGTCACTCATGTAACAGAAGCATGTGAACAGAATTAGCATGTTAGATTGCCTGTCTTGCCTGGGGATGAACACCAGACCTGGGCTGAAATGAAAATCCAGATTGCATGTGGTTTTTAAAATATAACATGGCACAGGTAGAGTTTGGATAGCAGCTTGAGTGGTGCAGTGTATGGTAATTACAATATTGCAAAAGATGTAGGTTGTTCCTCAGGATTGTAAAGCTGGAAGTAGGGCTAGGAGCTGCTGGTATTCCAGCCTGGGAATTTCTCAGACTGCCCTGCATTCCCCCAAAACAGTGTTGGATCCCAGTTTCAGTTCAGTGGGTGTGTCAGAATGTTCCCTTCTCAAAAGTGTGTGAATGGCAGCTCAGTGACAGGAGGGTGTGTGGGGACCTCCCATCCTCCAGCTGAAACCTGAAAGGGCTGTTTCCTTGTTGCAGTTGTACATGCTGATGTCAGGCACACTCCAGCCCCGTATGTACATCAGAGCCTTCGTAAGAAACCAGAATTCCTCTGCAAAGGCAGCAGGAATTCCATTTGCAAGGATTGGAATGACTCAGGGGCCTTTGAAAGCATCACTGGGTTCAGTCTCAAGCAGTCTTTTCCATCCAATAACCTTATGCAGTGTGCATCCATGGAGGAAGGGACTGGACTTCATTCTCCAAATGTTAATACACTAAAGGAATGAGAAAAATTGACCCCATCCTTGAAAGATCATTATAGTCAGGTAAATCAGATTTAGTATGACATCTGATGAGCTAGAAATGAAGCTGCCATCCAGTGACTTCAACCAAGAAAGTACTAGAAGACTTTCTGGCTCTCCTGAGATTCCCAATATTGCTTGAGGATATTGGCTTTCTGTTATTGACTCTGTTCTGCACTGGGCACTGCTCAGCTATCCCAGCCAAAGGCCCTGGTGCCCAAAGCCCTAAATGCACAAGGATATTCCCTCGTTTCTGAGTTAATTTTGCAAGAGATGTGGTTGGCATCGGGCTCATGGACATGATTTAATGAGCTCTGTGTGACCTACCAATGAGCAAGTGCAGTTAGATCAGTTCTTTTGCTCCCCCACTCAAATGTTATGGAACACTGGGGAAAGAAATGGAGCGTTTATGACAGAATTTTCAGCCTGCTTACATTTTTGGATGAATGTTAGTTAGATGCAGAAGCCTGGAAACACTGGGTATTATCTTGCATTTATAAAGTATATACTGTTCCAAAGGATTCCCAAGCATGTTATAAAACTAAATGGGATTTTCAAGAGTAAGTTTTAGATAAGAATAAAATCTGCTGGGGAGGGAACGAATCAGATGAAGAAAATCTATTGCCCCATTCTTCAATATATGTACAGAGAGCAGTAGGATTATTTTTCTTTCCACAGATAAATGTATTTGCCAGTCTCATTTTGCAGTTTCTATCAAAAGACTGTAAAACACATCCAGGGTGTGGATGTCATGGCCCTGCTCCTGTGGAAAAGGCAACTGAGGCAGAAGGAGTTATGTTAAAGACATAATCATGCACTGCACAGAAATAACAAAACTCCTAACTAGGACTAAAAATTGGTCCTAACCAAGGAAAAAAGACTGAAAAGATGCAACTTCCTCCTGTTGCTAATCTAATAAGTGGCATCTATTAAATAATGGCAGCAGAGGGTACTGCCTAAATTAGTTTTGTTTGAATCCTGGGGGCAGTTGCCACCCTGAGGGTGCTGTGCGGGGAGGAGGTGTCAGGCAGTGGCTGCTCCTTGTGGCCTCTCCAGCCCCCAGCACGGGCCAGAAGTGACCCAGGAAATCAGGGCCACCCCGGCTGCTCCCAGGGGAACAGCTAATTGTAGAGAAATGAGGAGCAGACCTGTCTTTCATTAGGTGGCCTGAAAATATGAGCCAAGCTGGGCATGTCCTTGTACGACTCTTGTAATGTGTGATTCCCATTTCTCTGTGAAAATTGCAAAGAGGGAACAAGGAAATGATTTGCCCAAGTTTACGCAGAATATCTGAATTTAACTGAGGAATTTCACCTACCTCTTTTGGTTCTTGATCCATTCCATATCCAATTTCCTACCTTAGAGGACTTCAGATTTCAATTTGCTAGGGCCACAGCTACCGTATGTAATTACTACTTATAGGTAATCAGAAGATAATGCAGGGTATTATATACTGAAATATTTCCTCTAAAGAGAACTTCCCCCTCAGTTAGTTGGCCACCTTCTGTCCCTTCCTTTCCCCCCGGATCCAGGGTGGGAAACTCACTGCTTTGCCCATTCTGGAGCAAAGAGCTGAACCCCTCATGTTGTGTCTTGGTGGCAAAAGGGATTGTCATTGTGAGGAAGTGATGTCCTTCTCTGTGAGTGGAAGCTTTTAGAAATGTAGGCTATTGTACAGGAAACAAAAGATTGTTTCCATAGTTACTTAGATTCCATCATGAAATTGCTCCTGGGAATTACTGGAAATCAGAGGGTTTGTCCTCCCCGTAACCCTGGAATCCTGTCCATATATTGTGCTCCTAAGACTAAGCATGAAAAAATTAAATGCTTTACTTTACAAATCTCGAGTTTTCTGGGAATCAAGAGAGCATGACTGAAAGCTAAAAAGAGGGATGCACATGGTTGGGCAGTTTTTCTTGAAAATTAAATTGTTTTTTCCGCAGCTTGGCATTGTTTTAAAGAAATTGGTTTTCATGAGAAAGATTTTCACCTGAACTGTGGCCAGTGGGATCTCAGAAGCACCTGCCTTTGCAGTGACAGGAAAACAAATTATTCTTGTGACAGAACATAAAATATGTGGCAAAATCCAAGCCGTTATAACAATCTAGATATGAAAGATATTATGCAGTGTTTAAATAGATCAGTATCATTAGGGACTTAGTACTTTGGGGAAGGATTTGACCCCCCTTTTTCCTGAAGAATCTTCTCTTACTGGCGTGATGCTCCCCTTGAGAATGCTTACACATTTTGAATGACTGAATATGCTTAGAGATAAAATAATAACTGATTACACACAGTGCATTTTTATTAACACTGCAGTAATGCAGGTCACCTTCAAAAATAGATTCCTTTTAGAAAACAAGGAGAATGGCAGTAAAGCTATGATTGTAGGCAAATAATCATCTTAAATGCTTACTTTTTGTTTTTATAAAAAAATATGTTGGAATTCGTCTTGTTTTAATGACACGGGGGGAGGTTGGAGGTTTTCAGATAAGAGGAAAAAGTTGGCATGCAATTTTCAACCCGGATTTGTGAATTAAGCGTAGGTCTGTATAATCCTTGATCTCCCTTGCAAAGTGCTGGGGCTGATACTGTTAGCCCTATTTTACAGATAATGAGAAAGTGCATGGGGACTTAATAGCTTGCCCAGGAAGTTCAGTCGAATTAATTGATAACATACAAAATCAAAACAGAAGTGGATTCAGCCCCCACAAATTCAAGCAGAGGTTTCCAAAGCCCCATCTCGTTCTGATGAGAAACCCTATCTATTTGTGCAATTGCTGCAAAGGACTTATTGTTAGTGTGTATTCCACCTCCATTTCCTCCTCCTGTCCTTGTGGTGGGCACAAATTCACGGCTTTCTTTGTCTTTTTGCTGCTTTTGTTGTTGTTTGGTTGCATTTTCTAACAATGTTTGTCTCCCAAAGAAAAACAGCTGCATACACAGTAAAGCACAAATATTTGGGGGAGCTCTGGGACAGCAGTACAGAAATGCAGGGGTTTGTCCTGCCCTATAACCCTGTTCTCCTGCTGCACAGCTTCTTGGCATGGCTGTTTCAGGAACGGCTGTGGAACCAATTAATGATAAATTATTGATATTGGCAGCTGCTGTGCAGCTTCCCCCAGCTGTTACTCACACTCAGACATGTCATGTTTCGTGAACTCTGCTCTAATTTACATAAGTGGCACAATTCATTGTCGAAACAAACAATATTTTCCCACGTCCTTTTGGTTTGAATATGGAAAAGTTCACTTCCAGGCTCCCTTAGCTGAGTGACAAACTGATGCTTTTTTCCTTTTTATGATGCTTCACGTTAAATACATATTTAAAATTGCTCGCAGGTGGCAGTTTTCTAATCTGAGGGAGGATGGGCTTGGATTAGGTGGATCTTTTCTAGTAAAAGGCTTTCTGACAATCCCTGAGAATATTACATTTATATCTTTTCTGCTTATAGCTCCCCACCTTAGTAAAAAATCAGGCTTTCAGACTGTGAAATGCTGCTCAAGTTTTCTGCATTTAAGGATAACATCAGAGAAAATTCAGTCTCTTTATCCTCGAACTCCTTCACACAAATGCTCAGCCCCCATCTGAAACTGCCAGACTGTTATAAAACTAAACTAAAACTGAACATTAGCGAGAGTGCTCCTTCTCACACACAAAAAAAATCTCAATTCTTGCTCGGGATGAAAGTTGTAATTATTTTAAGATAACATGCAGCGTTAGCACCTGCTGAACTACAACATTTACAAAGCATGGCTGTGCTGACAGCTGGCAGCAGTGGTGGGGTTTGATTAAGTAGGCAAGAACACTGGAAAAGAGGAGGATTCTGTGGAGCCTCTGCATTTCTCCCCTCTCCACGCTGAAGGGTGGGCGAGCTGCTGCCTCCACACAGGAGGGTAAGGCTGCTCCTTGGCCAACAGGCGTTTCAAACGGATTAGAGAGCCCAGGGGTTCTTTTTGTTTGTTTGTTTTTCAGGCGAAAATATAGAACAGGGTAAGATGAGACAGAAAATCTTAACAAGCTGGTAAGGTTACCAAAGGAAAATTTTATGAATAAATAAATAAATAAATTCAAGCGCCACGGGTAATGTGAAAACTATCTGACAAGTGAAAGATTTGCTTGGAAATGTTCAGACTTGAGAGGGTTTTCATTCTTAAAGTAGATCTTGAACCTGTAGTACGGAGAGACGGTCTTGAGATGCAAGAGCAACACGGAGCCTGGATTTCATTGCTCAGGTTACCTAAATGGTGTACACGGCTAGAGGAAGATAATTTCAAAGGCATGTTCTCAATATTGTGAGCTGATGAGCAGAGCACGAGCTGTGGGGGAAGCTTGCAGAGATTTTAATCAATGAAACAAATTTTCTGGAGACAATTCAATCTACCCTTCCCTTTTGGAACCTTGAATTTCCTAAAGCTGATCTTTAACAGTGACTGACGTGGCCAAAGACAACAGCAATGTTATGGATGATCTGACCAGCCCTGGAAAACAACCGTGGTGATTCAAGTTAATTCAGCTTTTCAGTGCAGTCTCCTTGCTATCTGTGTTCCATCTGGCTTGGCTGGTGTTTATCCAAGTTTTCTGATTCTTTTGACCTGTCAGTGCAGATGTGGATTGTGTCCTTAATTCATGCTTATTTTATTAAGCAAGAGCAGTGAAGGTGAGCAGTGCTAATGTCATAGGCCTGGAAAAGGAGGTTGATAGGAAAAAAATCAAGTTTATTCTTCCTATCATTTCATTCCTGCAACAACCAATTAAAAATTGCTCAGCAGCGTAGCAGAGACGATGCCACCAATCTGCTTCAAAGATTCCAGAAATGGAATTCAATATTCTATTGAACTGACATAGAGAATATGTCCCAGACAGATGTTTATAAGCATTTTTAAAAACAGTAGACACTGTAATCAAGGCAACCAGTCTTTTATAAATGAGATGCGTGTGATTGAAGGAATCCACAAAGTAGCGTGGTTTGCCCATTTACAGTGGAGCACTGCAATACCAGATGGCAGCAACTAGCCCAAGGTAAGTGTGCAGACCAGCAGCAGAGCTGATAATTGAACTTCTGAACTGCAGTCAGGGCTCTAGCCTTTAAGTTACATAAATTGTTACTGATAAATGTCACTAATGGTCTCCCATGTCCATTAACTCGGGCACTACAGCAAATTGTCTGCTCACAGGAGCACAGAAAATGTGACTTTCCACTACTGAGGATGTGAAGATGAATATAATGATGGAAGAAGAAAGCAGACATTGTGATCCACAGGCACAGCATAAGTGGGCTGTGTTGAGGGTGTGGAGGGTAAGCCATGCACAGGGTGCCCTGCGAAGGAAGGTCTATGAATTGTTCTAAAATGTGCTTTAAAGATATAAATAAATAATTTGAGGAAATGGAACTTATTGGTGGGACTGAGAAATGGAAATCAACATAAAGAATGACAGGGGAGAACAGCCATGAGAAGAAAAATAGACCCTGGCTTGTGTTGCTCTCTGACCTGAAATATACAGTCAGGAGCTAGTCAGGTGAGAAATCTGCACAATCTTGAGAATAAAACTCAGCTGTCACCTCATACTAAAAGTGACTGGTGCCTCTGGGAATGAAGAACAAGCTCCAGCCAAGCAAATTGCAAGGGCTGTTTGTCATCACATAGTATTGTACGTGCTTTTCATTTACATGTTACTTTTTTCCCCCCCTTTCAAATTGCACCCATAAGTCATGGGGGGAAATCTCAATATTCAGCTTCATTAGACAAACCTATTCTTTGAAATACAGGGCAAGGAGCGTATGGAAATTCCTACAGCAAAGGACAGACACTACACCCAGAATAAAAATCAGCCCTGTGCAATATTGAGAGGAGTGCCATTATGGGTTATTTTGAATGAGCCCATGATACGATTGAAATTCAATTACCTCTTCTGCTTTGAAGGGCCAAGCAGCTCGGAGAGCACAGAGTTAGAGCAGAAGGATTAAGAGAACAAAGAATCTGTGTTGATTGTTCTTCTTGGTAATTCTCTTCTGGCTTGCTGCTTATAACCTATCCTGAGAGCACCGGGGTTGTTTGTGGTAAATGTTGTTTATGCTGTGGCTGCGCAGCCGGGCTGTGCTTTTGGATTTCTTGATCAAAGACATGCTATGGACAATTGATCTCTTAAGTAGCCAGAACATCTTTGGTAGAATGAACCTTGTTTATAACTTGCCCTGAATCTCTGATTGGTAGTGAAAACTTGTTGAGTGAATGACTTCACATCTAGTTTGCGTATTCTTCTTCTTCTTTTAGCCTGAATTTAGTTTGTTGTCTTTTTAATTTTTGTTTTGAAGATATGCAAGCCTTTTTTTCCATAGGAAATACACCTACCCAGCAAGTAAGAAATAACACAGGTAGAAAATACATCTTCTTTCTCTTATGCTGCTATAGTGCTTAAAAAACTTGTCTTCAAAAGACTCACTTGTCCAGGATTCCACTTGGATGCAACCACAGGAGCTTTGATAGAGGGAGCACTTTATAGATGCAGACCCTGATTCTGTGTCTTTGTGACCTTTGCCAGCAGAAGCAGAGGAATCCCTTTAATATCAAACTCTGCATAGCTGATTGACAGTTCTCTGAATGCCTCCGAGCCATCCTTGGCTCCTCTGACTTCAGAGTAGCAATAATATTTCCCCACAATTTCTTACATCACGCAGCTCTGCAGATGCGTTTTGTGATGTGGATCCTCCTGGAATGATGATCTGTGCTTCTCAGCTGAACTGGAATTTCCCATCCTCACAAGTAAATCTTTACACATTTCCACCAGGATGAGAAGTCAGAGTACCAATTTCAGTGTGGAATGAGGGGAAATCTTGTTTCTGTAGCCAGCAGAATTTAAGCTTGAAGAGAGAGCTTAGGCTGAGATTTGTGTTGCTAAGGGGATAATGCATTTGGAGTGAGATTCATTCTTTGTTTGCTCCTTTGTAAATACATCCCAATGCACCTTTTCACTATGAATTCTATTCCTTTCTTACACACCATTTCAATGCATAAAGGTGATTATCGATATTTTTTAAAAATAGTAGTTTGAAATGAACACAGCTGTATAAGAGAAACACGCTGAATTTGAATTCCATTTTAGGGCCCATTCAATACAAAAATAGGCTCTAGACATATGCAGCCTTTGCACATGCCCCCACACTAACAGAGATATAATGCAACATTTTGGTAATGGCTCTAAAAGCAACTATAGCAAAATAAACCCCTTTAGGATAGAGAGATGTATATAATTAGAGTTGTAGATCTAAGATTAAGTCATTTATCTTTGACTCCTTATGAGATGCATTGTCCTGTGCCCCTGCATACAGTTTGTACCCTAGCAATTACACAAAGGCAATTGCTATAAATGCCTTTGCCTTCTCTGGAAATTAGAATTTAAATTTTGTCCTTTCAAACACTCAGCAAAGAATGTCTCTGAAATTACCATTCAGTAGGTAACATGGGATTATTGCCACATCCATTTCCTTCAGCTCAGACTAAAAGCTGTTCCAAGCGCGGTCAGTCCCATCAACATTCCCTCTTGGAAAACCACAGCCTGCAAGCTGCCTTGCTCCTCTCATTGTATTGCTGGTGCTTTTTATTTTCAAAGACAGCCACATATTCTGCAGCCCAGACTTATTGGAAGGTTGCTGTGTTAAAATAGGCTGTGCTGTGGCTGAAAATTAAGGAAATAATAAACAGTTATTCACTACAAACTCAATAATAATGCCTTACAGATGGAGCAGCATGGAGAAGCGTGTTTCATTTGGGTTATTAAATTTAGATAAGATCTTAAAAAGACCTCACTTCGCTTTTCATGAGAGTCTGGCTCCTTCTGTGTGGCAGCACCTGAACACAGAGCCACAGCAGCTCTTAGAAGGCAAGAACCTGACCCATTTTTATATGGACCCTGGCAGTGTGTGAATGTGTCATAAGTACTTACCCTGATCTTTGACCTCACACCGTGCTCCCAGCGCTCAGTTCATTACGGTGGCGTTGAGCAGTTGCTTTCTGGGCCCCAATTTGCTGCCAATAACAGAGGAAATTGAAACTTGTTGAAATTCCAGATACATCACTCGTCCTGTCCTTGGTTTCCTCTATGACCTGATGCTTCACTGACCTGCTTTCACACACACAGACATTGTGCTGCAGGGATCGTGGTCCATGGCATTGCTTTCAGTAGCTGAAAAACCCAGCTGTCACAGTCTTTACCTGTGATTTACAACATTTCCATTAATTTATAAGAAGTAAAACTCATAAGTGATCACAAAGAAAGAATCCCAAGGAGGATAATATGGTCTGATTTCCAGTCTCAGGGTGCTTTTTCTGCTGAGTAGATCCCAGTGTCAAGTGCACTTTCTGGAGAACACTCAGGAAGTACTTTAAAAGTTTCTGATATTTTTTGCTGATTTTTGTTCTTAGGCTCAGTGAATGCATAAAAACCAGACAGGTACTGCCCTTTTCCAAAAATTCTCAGTGCACATCAAAGTGGACTAATTATCTTTAGAAGAGCACTTGCTCCCTTTGTGGATATTCCCAGCTATTGTTGTAAGGCTGGGAAGTAATCAAGCAAAAGCCTTCAGTGTAGCTGCGTACAATTGATTATGTTTCAAGAATTACAGGCCATTTAAGGCATGGTAGGAATGCACTTCCCTTTTTCTATTTCCAGCTATTTTCCAATTACAAAGTACTCCTGTCCTGGCATGAACATCTGCATTCCTTTGATAAAAGACACATTTCTGATAGAACAGCAAATTCTCCAATGGTATGGAAAGCTTATTTTTTCATTCCCAAACTTGTGTAGACAAGAGAGAAGAGAGAAGGAAAATGATGTCATCTCTGATATTGCAGTAATGGCTTTTTGTCAACTCTTGATTCCTCTCATTCCTTCCAGCACTCAACAACCCGACAGTGCTTCCTCATGTGTTCAACAAGCAACCTTTTCCCTGGGAGCAGAACTCTGGAAACTTTTCTTCCCAGTTTCAATTCATTACAAAGACTAATCCTGGCACAAATTCATGTCCTGAGTTACTTTTTGTCCACCCAGACCTACTTGTATGAAATGCCAGGCATCTTCAGTTCTCCCTGTGATAACCTGGAGCTGGGAGAGCCCTCAACTGATTTCACTTTCCTTCTGGTCAGTCTCTTTAATTCAGGGCATTAATATCTCAACTGAAGCTTATGTGAAACTGTGTCATATTCCTGTGGGAAGAGATGAGGTCACAGAACTGGCATGTTCCCCCTATGTATGTGCATCAGCTGGGTGAATCATGTCCACAGAATAACACAAAGTTGCTGTTCTTATTTAACCTTTGGTTTTCATTCTCTTTTAATGATTTTTTTATTCCCCTAAAGAGAAAGAGTTATTCAGAAGAAGGGAGAAAAATAGAAGTAAAAAAAATTTTGTTTCCTTAAAATAAAGGAATAACCTTTTTAAAAATATGAAATATCTAGAGAGTCCTAAGAGCAGAACACTGCAGGGTACACAGTAATGACCCATTAATGCACTTCTGAGGTGGTAAACGGCCCATTAATACTCCCTTGTCAAGTCAGCTTGTATAATTTATTCCAATTCACAGTCAGGGCATGGTGGAGAAGGGAAGCAGAACTGCAGAGATGGTGTTGGAGAGTTTAACGTCACAGGTCTTGCTCTTTCTTGGGGATGATCCTTTACAGATGTTTTCAGTGATCTCTGTTCCTGAAGCAAGGTAACCAGAATGTCTGACACTGGGACAAGCCTGGAACGTTAACACCCTTGAGCAGAGAAGCTGCTTTCTCCCATCTTCTTATGCAGCCCAGTTTCCCATCAGTAACACCCCTCCAAGAAATAATTTGTTCCCTGGGCTTTGCCCACAACAATTCCATTTGACAGACCCAGCTTCAGGGTGGATGAATTTCCTTCACTAATCGTGTCAGTGTCCAGGCCACAGGAAACAAGACTGGACAAACAAACATCATGGTTTTGCTGGTGAACCTCCTGTTCCTGGGGCAGCAGCAGCAGCAGGCTGAGACCACCCAACCCCAGGGAGACCCAAATAACGTGAGAGCTGCAGAGCACTCTTGTGCCAGCAAAGCATGGAACCACCTTGTGTTCCCAGTGTCTCACTCCCTCCACCTTCCAGGAGCTGTGCTCTGCCATGGTGCAGCCCCAGGGGTGGCCCTGGACATGCCACTCTCCTGCAGCAACACCAGCAAACTCGGAACAGAAAGTTGCCATCCCTGACATGCCACCCTTCCCAAGGCTGGGATGCTGTGCTGTCATCCAGGTCCACAGTGACGGTGCAGTGATCCCCCAAGCCTGGCAGGACCTTGGGGGGGTCTGTGCAGTATTTCCAGGCTGCTCAGCCTCACCCTGAGCTAATGCCTGTGGCATAGATAACCCACAGACTCCTGTGGTTCATCTGCCCACCCCAGGCATGAGGAAATATACCTGTATAATTTGTGTCAGAGGTTTGCCTGACACATGCCTTAAAAACTTGGAGATTCCCCATCTCCCCACAATCTATTTCAGGGTGTAGCTTTACAGAATGCTCCCTATGTTTAAGCTAATTTCCCTGTTGCAGATGCAGCCCATTACTATTACTCCTCCCTAAAATAAGCACACAAAACCTGCTTATTCCTTTTCCCCTTTGCAGCAGCCTTTTATGTACTTTGAAGACTGTTATCCCTTCTTTTAGCTGTCTCTTCTTTAGTCTGCACAGCCCCAGATCTTTCAACCTCACCTCCTAAGTTTCGTACTTTGATCTTCCCTGCTGCAGGAACGAGACAACTTTTTACCTGCAGTGTAGTTCCCAAAGCTCGGTGCAGTTCGAGGAGAGTGGAGAATGACTTGGTGTGTCACATGGCTTGGAGCTAAACCACTATTTGTGTTTCCCGTGTGGTTTATCAAACCTCTGCCTCATATTCTGCTTTTGACTCTCTAGGATCTCAGCACTTCTCTTTCTGCAGGAAGGGACCGGGCTGTGTCTTTCAGTGTGCACTTGTACAAGTGGTTGACCTCAAATGTAGAAGTTTGCATTTGTTCTTTGTAGGTTACATCCTTTTTCACGTTTCTTTCTTTACTTACCTGTTCAGCTAAATAGCTACTAATCAACAAGAGGAATGTAGAGACCCTCTGACCACAGCTGGAGAAAATGATTGTCTGTCTCTGGCTGTGAATGTGGAATTTTTATTTTAAAATTTTCCTAAATAGGTAACATTAGCTTTGCATCTCTTTTACATATAAGTTTTAAAACTGTACTAGTTGCTTTCGGATTCTTCAGTTATAATGCCAAAAAAGAGAAATCTTTTGACAGTGATGCTGGTCTTTTTTTCCTTATAAAAACGAAAAATTAGGAAAATTAGGAAAAAAAGTTCAGCATTTCAGGTAGCAAATATTAAGTTTGGCTCATATTTCTGATGTGACAAAAACACTTGTTTTGCCTGAGAGGATCTAGACTAACAATGATGTGAATCCCGGTGATGTTGAAGACTGTAGAAAATCTCCCATTTAGTGGATCCACATTTTAAAACATCTTCATTATGATCCTGCAGGTTATCACCCTGCCAGTGTGTGTAGGTTTGTGGTTACAATGGGAAAGAGCTGCACCATCCCCATGGGAAGCAATGAAGGCCTGCAGAAAACTGTTTTCGTAGATGTGGCTTCACTTTTAAAATTTAATTGTTTTTTGAACAACTTCTGATTCCTGTCATGGATAAAAAATGGCATCACGTTTGAAATAGATCATGACAGTGCCATGGTGTGTGATCAGCCGCTAAAGAATGTGTTCCTGATGGTAACATTTTCTGATTTTAAGTACTTTGCTCAGTAATGCTGAGCCGGGGTGTTTGGAAGAGCAGAATGGACTTGACCATGCCTGTCCCCTTCAAAGTTCATAACAACTGAACAGCTAATCTCTTCTAATGGGTCAGAAAATATGATCTATAGCTCATTGCTATGCTCTGAAACTATGGCAAATGGCCCATGACTGGTCTACAGGAGCATATTAAATACATTTTGGCTGAAGGTTTTTAAGAATGCCTAGACAAAGAAATATGGATGGATGACAGACACTTAGCACTCCCCCAAAAATGAGGTCTTTTGCCAACAGCAGATTTTTCACTTCTGAGTTTAGATCAGCTTAAATAAAGATTTTCCAGATGAGTCCTGCCCTGTGTATCTCTTACTGTAACACACAGTTGGGATGTTAAATCTTTATCAGGCAGTCAAATGCACGTTAGCACTATAGTTGACTGTTCCATCTGAGAACTAAGCCATATATATACATTTACATGCATATGTTTACATGTACCTGTGAGGGAGCTTTGGAGGGTAGTTGTGTGAGCTGCAGGGATATCTGAGCATTTGAGACATCATGTCCATGTGTTGTGCTCAGCATCTTTGTGTTCTCTCCCTGTGAGACCTGTTGGCATCGCTAACTGGATGGAACTGCCAGAATGGGCACAGGGAGGCTTGGAAAGCAGCACCCACACACTGCTAATGAGGACAGAGGGAGGAGGGCGCCTGTGCGAGCACAGAGGCAGCTCCTGGGGGTGGGCAGCCCAGCGAGAAAACAGTGCTGTCTGTGTGGGATTTAAAGCTATGTCAGAGCCCTCCTTCCCTGCAGAGCACTGTCCCATCTGCTGTTCAGGCAGAAGGGAGTCATGGAGGTGGGAAAATGCACCTTGGGGAAGCTGCTGTTCTGAGCTAGTGAGAGAAAACTCCTGTGACAACATGGGAGGCACACCTGTGTGTCATACAACAGGGAAGGAGCAGCAGAAAGTGCCAGGGAGCAGAAGAAATGCAAAGAGCCCATCTGGGTGGATCCTGGATTGTGCAAGAAGCAGGATTTCCCCTGACCTTCTTGGAGCTGCACCAGCTCACGTGAGAGTGGGACTCAGGTAGAAAACCCCTGCATAATGCAGTCTCAGCCCACTCTGAGCGAAGCCATTTCACCAGAAGCTGGGATGCAAACTTCCTATCCTGACAGCTCTGCTAACCACTGAGAAGGTGCCTTTTTTTAGGGGTTGAGGAGGGCATATAGCCAAAGGCATCCTACATTCCTTCTGCTGAGTGTGAAGGTTGCCAAAATTAGCGCACGTACACAGAGTGCACAATAAGCCATTTCCCGCTTGATATGCCAAGCAGGCTGAGGGATCTGTGAATTCTGCTGCTGGGAGGAAGCACATACCCAGCATCCTGTCCATCAAAGCAGAAAACACCTCCAAACGGCAGCAAGAGCGAAGCAGCATCGCAAGAAGCTGTTGAAAACCAGCAGCAGAACCGTGCAGATCAAATTCCGAGCTGGTGCAGACAGCTCCAAACTCCCTGCCAAAAGTGAAAAAGCAGCGCTCACCAGAGTGTAATCAAGCTCTTCAAATCTACTATGCAAGTGCCTCTGCAGTGGCTCTTTCTCCAGGAATGTGAAGTTCTGAGTGCTGTCTTGAGGGAGACATTTCACACCACTTCTGTAGGTACAGCAGCAAAATTGCTTCAGCCGGAGCAGCATCGCATGGCTCTTTATTCCATTTTGCAGGGGTAATAAACGTTAGCTGAATAATTTAGGCTGAAACATTTCGGCCCATAACATTTTTTTCTGTTGACAAACAGTTATTTCTATCATCCACAATAAACATTTTTAAGGACAGCAGAATGAAGCTGAGTTTTCCATTTAACAGTTTCAAACTTTTTTTTTTGTTTAGAAGGCCTGATTTATTCACGCTGTGTTCAGTGTTTTAGTGTGACAGTATCTGGAGCCAGGATTTGGGTAAAAACATTATGCACTGGCAAGAAAAGGGAAAGAGGATAGATGTGGTCTTTGTTTTTCAAGCACCTGGCCCACTGTTTTAGCAATGAGGGGAAGAAAGGGACTTGATTTCTTACAAGAAAACTTTTTGATTTTTATGTATTCATCTGTGAATCTGACTGGAAAGACCATGGATGTGGAAGAGAATTAGGGCCCTCTACTCACTGAGCTGCAGGTGGTCAGAAAGTTTCTTTGAGAGAATTAAACTTGTACAGGTGAAGGATGTAGGTTTGTTGTTTCTGGAGAGGGTTACATCTGGAGAACGAGAGGCAAAATGTGCTCAGTGAAAATTGCTGTGGGCAGGTAAAGCCCAAATACCAAGTGAGAGATGGAGGCAGTCATTTAAAATACTATGGGAAAATGACCAGGTTTTACACTAATACAGGTAAAGGGAGTTCTGATGGAAAACAATCCAAACCCTCCTGTTTTGTTCCATATTTGATCCTCTTTGTTCTGTTCACTTACTTGAGCATACTTTCCTGAACGGCACCCCAGAGCATGTGGAGTTTCCCTTTGTGGCATCACACCTTGCTGACAGGCTGGGGCTTGGCTTTGGTCACCCAGATAGGTTGAGCCAAAATGGTTACCAGAATGTGTTATTTCTTCGCTCTGCTTGTCCTTAAAGTGATGATTCTGTATATCCACCCCACAGCCTTTGGCACTGGTTTCACATCAGGTTGTGTCCCAAGGCCTCCTGGCTGTAAATAGGAACAGCAAGTATTCCATGATTCAATGGGGAATGTTATACTTTAGCTTATGTGATATGTTGCTGGAGATATAAATGGAAAACTTAGAAAATGGAAATACATGTTTACAATATTAATTTTAATTGCAGAGGTCTAATATCTTATTGCATCTTTATTTTCGTGGCTATGAACCTAGGGAGAATTTCCTTTCCAGGTAAGACCAGCTGCTAATGAGTTTGTGCCTTATGAAAGTAGTTTCTTCACAACTATCTTGCAATTGAAATACTGTTAAGCCATTGTCTAAATATGGTAGTAACATTAAAAAGCACAGCAAGGTGTTTCTGGCTTTCTTTCCTTTCAGCACTTGGTGGGTGTGGAAAATTCTGCCTTAAGTGTGCCAGCAGCGGGGTCCTGTGCTCTGGGGAGAACAGGACTGCCAGACAAAGTTAGGTAGAATTGGGGTGCCTTTACTGAATAATCGCTTCTTGAAAAAGTGAAGTCTCCTGTCTGTGAGTTTCCTACTACTGGGAAAGTTTGTGATCTGTAGGAGATGAACTCACTGCAATGTAGTCAGGGAGCAGAAGGAATGCCATGGCATGCAGTCTGCAGCAAGGGCTTTAATCTAGCCTGAAGTCACTTGAAGCTCTCTCTTTTTCCTCTTCATATACCCTTTTAAACAGGAAGCAGCCTGTTGAACACACACACACACACACACACACAGAGTTAACTGAAATCTGTGTGATATTCTTTCGAAGTTTGGTGGCCAAGCAGCAGGCCTGAGGTGTGAAGCCCCTTGCTGTCCCTGCGCACACAACCCCTTCCACACAGCCACGGGGTGGGCACCAACGGGGCTCTTTGCTCCCACTCCTAAGGAGCTGGAATTGCAGGGCTGAGGCCCCACGTTCACTCCATCAGCTTCACACAATCCGTGGGGCTGAGGGGGTAAACCCCTCGGGGTTGGGGTGTTTCTGAGCGTGCAGGTGGCTCTGATGGCTGACATTTTGGTGTTGAGCAGGCTGCCTCCATGAGCACGTGAGCCAGCTTTCAGCTTCAATCAGATCTTTTTCCCTCGTGTGTCCCTGCTGCCTCTCCAAGGCTGCAAAGCCCTTTCAAAGGTTATTAGTTTGAAACACTTTAGGGGGGACAGCCCTGTAACTGCCTGCATTATTGTGGTGGCAATAGACAAAGAGAGGAAAGCGCTCTTTGATTTTTTTTTTTCCTTTATGTGCTGCTTTGCAAGTATTTTTCCATCCAATTAATCCCACTAGGTTTCTAATTGAAGTGGTGGTTTGCATAAATATTAATCAGTCACTAAGAAACATGAAGGGTCAGGGCATGGCACAGCAAGGAGTGTGTTTGGTACCTACTCTGATGTGTTTTTGCTGAGCTCTCATATTGCAGATGCTCATACTGTTTTTCCCCAGTATGTTTTCTTTGAGTTCTATTGGTAATAGCAATATAGGTAACTAAATTATGTAAATATGTTACTTGTTCTAGTTCTCCCTTAATACCATTTCAGTGGGAAGTAAGTGGCTACATATATTCTGCGTTGGTCTGGTCTCAGTTCCTCTCTGACTAATGAATGGAGAAATATTCCTTCACTCTCCCTAGTGTAAAATGTTGTGAGCACAAATAAATTAGAGTCTTGGAGGCCTTTATATGGAAGGGGCTATATAACCTGCTATAGAAATTTGCAAAGCAATGTTCTTGGTACTCACCTTGGCTCCGTAACTTCTTTAGTGCTGGCAGATACTCAGCTCCAAACTGAGACAGTTTCTGATGCTTTGCCTCACAGGATTGCTTTCTTTTCAGTGTCCGTGGGGTCAGTCTGACCTCTTCATTAGATCCCTTTACCTTTGGTAACTCAGTTCTTTAAAAATTTAGAAAAATTAAAGAACTAGTTAGGAAGGCAAGTTGAAAATGGAAGGTACTGGCCAGGCTAAGGCTTCTTTCTTTGTTATCAGTACTTAATTACAGAACAGTTATTTCCTGTGCAGAACTGGCAGTGCTCTGGAATTGTGTCTTGTCCTCAGTTCTCCCTGTGCTGTCCCCAGGCACCCAGGCTGTGACCAAGGACAAGCTGGGTGGTTGGGTGAGTAAATGAAGTTAGAGCTGCATAAGGACAGTTTGGGTTCTGCAGGGCTGGGGGCGTTTGGGTATGCAAAGGAACCTCAGGAATCTGAGTTCAGATTGTTTCATCATAAAGCTACAAAAACCTTCATCTTTCTGACATCTGCAGGAAAAGGGATCTTAGTAAAAAGAACATTCACAGTTTCATACCTTATTCTGCTCTTGGACTGGACTGCAATTAGCTTCTCTCGGTGGCACATTTAGCAGGATGGCAGCACATGACCGTGACAAGAGTCAGCTTTGTCAGACAGAGCAAGGGACAGACCTGATTGTATAAAACCAGCAAAGCTGACTTTTCTATCAGTGCCTTTCAACCAAGCTGGACAAGGTGGAGAAATACGACAAAATATCAAAGCTTCAGTGCTATTACTCAAATGTTACACACCACTTTCCCACCCATCCTTGTACTCCAGTACTGCAGCAAGCACATCCCCCTCCAGAGGTCCGGGACACAGCCCAGAGTTGTATCCATTAGGCTTTCCCATTGCCATTAGTAAGCTCAGTGAAGTCACAAATGCTGTTAAAATTAAGTTGCCAGAGGAAAATGGTTCTGAAGCATCTGTTTTTATAACTTCCCCCGTGGTGACATCAGACAGGCTCACAGGCATCCAGGGAGCACGAACACAATTGGAAAGGGGACAGGGAAAGAAGCTTCAATTTTTCTTCTGCTGAAATGTAGGAGTTCTGGGGAAACACAGACAGTTCAGAGATATTTGCCTTCCTCCAGGCATGCCATCAGCTGTTGTATAAGCTTCAAAACAAAACTCACCAAAATGACAGCACTTTGTTTGCTGCTGCACTGAGGAATTAGGCTGTTCCTGGGGGAGTATTTTTTAACATCCTTGCAAGGCAAGGCTAGAGAGAAGCCTCAAACCACTGTGTGATGACATCCATTCCAAATTCTAAAACCTGGGAATGCTCTTCCTGTCTGTCACTGTGCAACAGTCACCTGAAAGGACATTAAAATAGGAATTTTAAACAGCCAAAGAAAAGTCACAATATGATGGAGCTTGTCAGTTACTAATTTGATATTTACACACATACGTGTCCTGAGTCTCCTCATATTAAATCATTCTGGGCCAGTGTTTAGCCGTTAAATAAAACAATGTATGACCGTAATCAGTAGACCAGCATCAGTTTTCTCTTCCCTGCCTCCACCATCACAGCTTCGAGTTATCATTGTGCCTCTTCACAGCTCAGTGATTGCCATTAGTAGATCTGGGTAATCTACCAAGTAATTGTGGCTAGTTTTGAGGTGCTGTGTAAAACTCTACTACAAATTGCACGGGGCACATCGAGTTAAACTGAGGTTACGGTGTCCGTGAGCTGCTGCTCCAGTGGCTCCAACAACAACAGCAGAGTCCCTGTGCGGGTACTGAGGGAAGTTTACAAACTCACGGCTATTTGCTTAATGAGGTCAGAATGGAGAGTTAAGGTCCAAAGGGAGAGGTGGTTTCGATGGTCAGGAAAAATCAAAGCAATAACAGAAAAACACAAAGAGTGTAAGACTGGGGAGAACACAGGGCTGGGCTCGGGGAGGGGGAGCTCTCTGGGGCTGCAGGTTGGTGTCTTAGAAATCCATTTCCTGCACCATGAAACCCTGTGAAGGTTTGAAAAGCCTCACTACTTTGTCTCCACAAAAACATTCTGAAGGAACTACAGTAGCTTGGTCATTAGGTCACTCCTTAGCAGAGCAAAGATCCGAGTCCTCCGATCCCTGGAGATCAGATTAGTACGTGGTCTGCCCTGGCTGGTGTGTGTATCTTTCACATGGCCAGGGAAGAATATTGCTCATGAAAACATTTATGGCTTTGACAACAGTTCACTTAGATGTGAAATATATTTTTTTTTTTAAAAAAAGCCATTTTTTCCCTTGGCTTTGCCAGTTCTTTTTTTTTCTCTGCTTTCATCTCCAAGCCTCCTACCTTTTTCTGTCTTGTCTATTTTGATTCAGTCCATGCCCTGAATGACTCCTGTCTTGCTATGTGCTTGTACAGTGTCTATCACAACGGGTTTCAATCTGTTAGCACCTAGAGGCATTAACATAATGCAGGTAATAAGATCTAAATTTAACTTGCTCACAACTACTTTTACCCACTCTAATATGCATCATGCTCTTCAACTGACAGACTCGAATTGCATATAATAGCTGCCTGGCTACAGTAAACAGACAAAGAAGGTGATAGAAAGCATTTACCTCAATTAAAAATAAAAAAAATTCCCATTTGGAGACCTGAGCTTCACTTTTTCCCATTGCTTTCAGAAGCTTCATGTCAAGATAGATTTTCCTTCCACTGTGATGACATTAAATCTCATGGCTGGCATAAAATATGCTTTATGAGTTATTAAAGAATGTTACAGTATCTGAATTGGGCAATCATTAAATAAATATTACTACATAGTTTATTAAAAGAAGATTTAAGTGTGTGCATTTTTACTTATTCTCTCCAGAAAGGTTGATTTTATAGGTTTTCTTTCGTTACCTGTTTTTATGGTCTGGAATAAACTCTACAAACTTCATGGTTCATCCAAATACCTATAGGAGGTTTAATTGATGAAGATCCCATTTTAAAAAAGAAATAACTAAATAGCATGTTCCTAATTTCTGTGTTCAATTCAATGGGTATCCCAAAATAAAAACCTCCAGAAAATTAAATTTAAATCCTTTAGTCTGTAGTTCTTTTCACATTGTAATCATAGAGATTACTAGTAGCCATCAAATTATGGATGGGAAATTGGGGAAAAAAAATCCCATTCAAAAAGTAGCAAAGGACTAAATCATAGGGAACAATTTGTACAGGTCCATTTGGACACTACACTGCCTTTGGCTCTTGGCAAAAAATTGTCCTCTTGCTTCGCTCAACACTCATGGTGTGCTGTCTGCAGTGACCCCCAAGGGAGTCCTTCCATGAAGAGGAGCATCAACCCAGGCAAGACCCTGGGGCTGAGTTTCCAGAAAATTTGTGATGGTAACTGCTTTGTCTTGAGCTGCAGCCACTTCAAAATCCTGTCTAAGCACCTCACCCAGCTTCCCTCAAGAGCCAATGGAAGGTTTCCAAAACACAGGAGAGCCTTTTGGAAGTACCTTTGTCCCTCTCTCTTGACTGTGGAGATGGCTAGTATTGATTTAAACTGGAACCTGGACAGCCTGTTTGGGATGAATTTCAGTCCCAGCTGCACAGAAAGCTGCGCTGGATGGTTCTGTGTTCCAGCTGCTGCCACTGCGTGGGACTGCACTGCAAAGGAGGGATGCTGGCTCCAGTTTCCCTCTCCCTGAGCACACTTTACACTTTCCAATTTGCAGTTGCCTGCTCTGTGTAGTGTGAGCCTCACTTAGGCTGGGAGATAACGTCCTACAGCTTAAAAACTGCCTGCTGGACTGGATTGAGATCAAAAGAACTTCTTAGAGTCGTGTTGTGTCTCTTCAAACATTAAGGCAAGGCACAAGAGCACGTGCTGCCAGTTTGGTTTCAAGCTGTTGGAAGTGTCTCAGCAAAGACTAGCACTGAAGTGAGCATTCATCCAGCAGTGTGAGTACAGCTGTGTACTGATGAACAAGCTGCAAACCCACATAAAAATGCAATTCTCAGACCAGGCACCCAGTTTCGGTGTGTAACAAAGTCATTTTGTGTGTCACAATGGGATTAGTCCTCTGGTGCTGACACCTGCAACCATGGGTAAGCTCAGCAAAAATCACAGATCAGCGTCGGACCGGCCAGCAACAATCATTGTGCTGGTCTGGTGTTTCCCAGGTAGAGATCCCAGGTGCTTTCTCAGAACCAGGGCATTAAAGACCCAAATATTAATACAGTTACCCAGAGATCTGCAGAAAACAGGCCCAGATTGTGATTTCTCTAGGTTGTGATTCTTTTATTTTTCACTAACTCTTTTTCCCTAGGGACTCATGCTTGTTTCTTTATTCACTCTTATTCTTTCTGAAGGTCTCATGGCTTTGTGGCCCATTTGCAGTTGCCTTCATCTTTGCTAAACACTTTTCATCTTTGATTACACCAATCTGTGGTGCTACGAGCTCTTCACCTTTTCTAGAATTCAAACATATGACAACTGGGTCCATACCCTTGATATGCAACTTCTCTCGTCCATCTATAACATAACTTAATCCCTCCTGTCTCTTTTCCATTCAATTGTCTTCTATTTCAATAGGTTCAAAAATAGCTCCTGCATATTTAATTATGCTTCACTTCACTCTGTTCCGTCTAGTCCATTCAGTCTCCAGTGCAGGGCTTTGTCTGCTGACAGACTCCCCATTTAGGCTGGATGATGTTCAACCTATTACACACCCAGACCACATCGACTGGAAAAGGTTGTTATCTTGTGAGTCTACACAGCAAAGTATTGCTGAACCAAAAATGAGGTCAACAATGTCATATGAGTGCCTTACAGCTCATGACAAAATTGATCATTAAGGGCCATGAAAGCAGGGTTTAACAGTGGACAGAGAAGTAAAGAAGTAATCAGAAGAATACTCCCCTTTCCTCTTTTAATAAGCTATCATTTATCCTTGTTCTGTTTCGATCCCTTTGGGGCATATATCCTGTGCAGGGAAATTTAAAAAAAGAGAGAGAGAAAAGTAATAATGAAAGAATGCATATGTTTAAATATTTGCAGGAGAAAGGAAGAATCTTAGAATTTCTCACTAAATCTGTGATGAAAAGGAAGAAGTACAGGCTTGTCAAAGTAATAATTGAGTTTCAGTTCCAGAGGGATGTTTGTGCTGAAATCTACTGGGTTTTCTATCCAAAAATTATCTTTCTGGAGAGCCTTGATCCAGCAGCTCACTGAAGTCAGTGGCAGTTTTCCCACTGACTCAAATAGTCCAAGAGTAAAACCCTAAAAAGCAGCTGGAGCTTTGTATGTGTCGAGGTTATCACCATGATCATTTGACTTATTGTTTAGCACCAGTGTCTGCTGTCAATTCATGTTCCAACTAAAGTAAATGATACACAAACAGCAAGCAGAGGATAGTGCCTGTGCTGAAAAACATCTGTCCAGAATAGGAGCTTTCCTTTATTCTACAAACAGGCACATCTTTATGAATGTATTTACCTCAGCACATGGGGATGCCTGTCAAAGGAATTCCAACAACCACATGAAGGTACTGGAGGTGAAGTGAACCCTAATTTAGCTACTTGAATATCCTCTGCAAAGCAACATCATTCATATTTCAGGGATTCACATATCTCAGAGCCCAAGGTATTTGACCTACCCTACATTAGCTCCTCATCTCAGATGAATGCAGTTCATCTCGTCTTGCAGCATAAATATGAATGGCATTTTAAACTGCGGAAGGCGTTTGTTTCCTCTGAGATGCACTTTTCATTTGTTGCATTAGTAGAAGCAGTGAGGACAGCACTTCTTTTAATGCTGTGAGATTAAGTACAGAATCAGGGTGAGGGCAAGGGGAGGGAGCTGAGATACAGCCAGGGATACTAGTTTGATTTTCCCCTTGAATGAATGAGTTACTCAAGGAAGGGAGTGGCAACCTCCAGGCACCAAAGCACATGGCAGTTGATAAAGTACAAAGGTAAAGCAGTAGCTGACTAACCTGTACCAAAAAAGGATGTTTTCACTCCCATGGTAATGTGTTGGTTAAGGGCTAGAGATACTAAGCATCCATCAGAGGATGCTCTATGGGCTTCACCTGAAGTCCGCTGAATCCAATCAAAAGATGCTCATTGGTCTCAGAGGATGATGAATCAAGTTGTGTTTTTTCTTCAGTTAACTTCAATTTTTAATATCTTGTCTTCAATCCATGTGAACTGACACTGTTGGTAGGTATGTCCTGAGACTGAGAACTTTGAATGCTGGCCATGCCCCCAGGCCTGACAGAAACGTCACTTAGACTTGTGATATGGCAACAAAAGAGGAGTGCTAAAGAGCCATCGCATTTTGGGGACAATGTGAGAAAATTAATGACAGAAGACTCTTATTTTTTATTTATTTAATTATTATATTTTTTTTAGCAAAAAGGGTAAAATTTGAAGTGCAAAACTTAGAAAGAAATCACTGCAATCATGTCAGCCTTCTCAAGCTGCCAAATTCTGCAAAACCTGGTGTGGCACACACACATAAAGACAAAAAGAAATCTGCTTTTTTTCTTCCCTAGAAAATCTCGAAAAGATAATAACTTGAATTAATTGCCGATGCTGATTAATTAATTATCTTTAAAAGTATTTCCCAGGGCACCCAGGCAGCTGAAGTTGCTGAAGGAAGCTTGTGATATATATTTTACCCATCTCTGACCTTCCAGAAGTTTATGGTAAACATTTCACAGGGGCTTCAAATAAAGCCCAGAGAGAAAAAGATCCGATTTCTGAGAGTTGTTCCTGCTGCCTGTCTTAGGCTGTGCTGTGGCACTGGCTGCTTTGGGGTCACTGCTGTTGCTCTCCTGTGTCCCTGGATGTCCCCCAGCCCTGGGTGTCCGTGTGCCCAGGGAGACAGGCTCCGAGGGCAGGGTCACAGCCTGCCTGGGGCACTGTCGGGGCACTTCTCAGCCACACGACCCTGACACGGCTCCAGTGGCTCCCCGATGTCACCAGAAATAGGTGAGCTGCCCTAAGGCCCCTCATTCTGAGGTGGAAAATGCTGCAATGATAATTTTGCTGTGTCTTGTCACCTGTGGATGCACCTTTGCTTTCCACAGCTGTATCCTCATTAAACCCCTGGAGCCCCACTCTTGTTCCAGGCTGTTCACACGCACAGAGCACCCTACACCTCAAAGTGCTCTCCAAAGCCAGCCCTAGGCCATGGCCAGCATCGCTGTGGCAATGGTTCCCCTTTCCGTCTGCATTCCACTTGACACAGAGGGAAACGGAATTAGGTCACTGGTGCAGTACTGGTGGACACAAATGGGAGAGACAAAGGGAAGGTGTGACTGTGGGAATGCAGGAGCAGTGGGCTGGCTCGGGAGAGCAGATGTTATTGAAGGTTCTCCACGAGGGAATTAAACACCACACAAAGTGCTTAATGCAGTGAGACTCGGAGTTGAATTTTTTGTTGGGCATGACACCATTTTTCTCTGTCGTTTAATAACTTCTCCAAACCTTGAAACTAACATGTATTTTCTCTTCTGGTGCATATTTCACTGCTTTTGGAGGAGATTCTGCTTGCTCTCTGGCTTTTAAAGCAATTTAGGTGTTTCAATGAGGAGAAAGGCACCAGAGTGCCTTTAGTATGCCTTTAATGAGATGGTGCACTCAGGTACACTGCAGATACAAAGAGCATCATGCTGGTGGCAGAATGCTGTACACTGGGAACCACAGGAGGGCACGTTGTAACTCCTGCCCTCTGCCTCACACACAGGCTGTCCTGCTCTAGGCTGTGGACACAGCGAGGTAGGACCATTGTGGGTTCAAAAGACAATCCCTGCAACGTCTCTAAAACATGCTCTTATGTCAGAAATAGTTAAGGAGTTAATTCTGTGCTGTAAAAAAATGTTATTTGGAAACTGCTGTTTTAAAATAATTGCCATCTTTTGATATATTGGGTATATTTTACCAGCCCAGAACTCACTCTCGCACTTGAAACAAAGCTGAGAACAAAGAGTGCCTGTGTGAAACAGAAGTGCTTTAAACACAGCTGCAGGTGCCTGCACAATGTGCACGCCTGAAAGGAAAGCACTGAAGTCAGAGAAATAAAATGGCCACGGAACTATTATGTACAATGAAAATTCCTGCCTAAACATATATTCTCATTCCATCTCATAGTGCAGCATATTTGTCCCGGGGGGTGAAAGTCAGAGTTGGTTATGAGAACATTGTAATGAACTGCCTAAGAACGGTGGTGTGCATCCCACAGCCCTCTGCTGGAAGAAGTTTGGAGCTCCAAAGTGTGGATCTGATAGAAACAGGCAGGAACTTATTTTTCTGCTATTCAAAAACATTTGTACTTTCAAAAAAAAAAAAAAAGAAAAAATAATAGTAAATCCTTTTTATAAGGGAGAGCTGAAGACCTTTACATTTCCTTAGAGTTCAAAACTTCCTCATGTACTTCAAGACCAAATAGAACAGGAAACTTCCAGACTGGTGAAAAATAAGACATGAATTCTTATACAATTTATTTCTTTTTATTTGGCTCCTTTCCTCTCTTCTTTGGCAGAAGTTGGTCACTAAGAAATTTGTCCCTGTGGAAAGGTATTTAGTGAGAAAAATCTCAGCAAATCTACAATATATAGCATACTGTATGAAAGTTCTGGGTAAGGGGTTTTCCAATGGCCCAAATATTCCATGGCTTTGGAAGTGCATGCAAGTGGATTTTATTCTGACCACTGCACTGCACCAAGGGCTTATGATGCCCTTACTCCATCTGGTCTGAGGGAGGTGACATGAGATCTGCTGGTTTGGGTTTCTATTCCCTGACCATTTCCTTAGTGCCAAGGGGAGAAACAGCTCTGAATGGAAGGGAGGAAAACAGCAAAAGCAGGTTTGAAAACTTCACTGGGCTGTAACCCAAACCTTTGACCTGCCCATACATCAATGCTGGAATACTTAGATAACATGAAGGGAAAGAAAGCACAATTGTAACAGAATTTCTTTCTTTAGGTGCCAAGTGCCCTGGAGGGTGGACCAGGCCTCTGTGGATGCAGGAAACTGAGCTATCTCTGAAATCCAAGAAGAAAAACCTTCTCAGTGGAACCAGACTTGGCATTCACTCTCCTGGTGCATTGCCAAAGCTTAGGTAAGGCTGAAATCTGATGCAGGTTCCATTGCTGAATTAAAGAAAATTGCTTTCTAATAATTTGGTGAAAACCAATGCTATAGTTTAGATGTGTTGACATTAAATAGCTTTTGATTTCTGATTTGTTCCATAGTGCTAAGATGGTGCTGGAGGCAATTAGCTGCATTTGGAAGTAGGGGAATGATTGATTGTTCTGCTCCCTCTCAGCTGCTCTGTGGGTTTGACTTTTATCTACAGTTTGAAATCAAAGGGTTCTTTTCTTTTCTTTTAAATTGGTTTACAATCTGTTGACAAAAAGGCCTTCCATCTGAATAGATTATATATTCTTGTGTAGCTGGATTAAAAATGACAATTATGTTTAAAGGAAGATAATATTTTCCTGATTATTTCTTGCTGGAGAAAGAAAGAATGTTATGGTGTAATTTCTGTTTTCACTTGATGACTTAAGAGCCTTTTTCTCATTTAGAAATTTCTTCTCTCCAGCTCTGCTAAACAATCACAGAGCAGTATTTGTTTGATTTGGTTTTTAAGTCACTACAGGCTCTAAATTTGCAACTAGAAGTCAGTGAGGCTCTGTGCTGACTCAGGTTAGAATGAACAACCGGGATAGACTCCTTTTGGACATATTTAAGCATATTTTCAAGAACAACCACACAGCAAGTCAGTGAAGGGCAGTTTCTTGGGCCAAACCCACACCCATCCCATTATTTGAAAAGCATTATTTCCTGATCTTAATTAGGTAGTGAGAGGTGCTGAGGGACTTTGGTTCCAGGCACCGCAGTGTGACTGTTTCAGCTCTCACTGATCTGCACTGCAAACACTTCCCTCTTGTCAGCTCTTCCTTGCATTTTCCAGTTCACCCAGAAAAGAAGGCCCAGGATGCCAGAAGTGTTTCCATGTTGCGGATAACACAATTAGCTTTCTCTGGAGATGACCATCTGCCAGAAGCCTGCATCTCACTACCTCTTTGGGGTTAAGATTATTTTTTTTTACACTCCAGCTGTTGTTCTGCAAAAATGATCTCTGCATGAAAAATGCCCACAGGGTCCAGGGGCTGATCTTCACAACAAACTCTGCCTGCAGCCAAACCCCAACAGGATAAAAAGGGAAGCTGCAAAAAGCAACTAGATTTACAAAACTGTGAGCAGGAAATACTGTTGTAAACATTATTGTCCAGGCTTATTTAGGGACCCTGGGGAGAGTGAAAACACTCTCCATGTCTCTCTCATGCCTTGTTTGGTGGTTCCAGCTCCTGAGTAGAGACCGGAGAGTGCAAAACTGCTCTGGGTAGGCAAGCTTGAGAGATGGATGGCTCAGAACCTCACTTCCCATCTGTGCAGCAGCTTCCTCAAGTAGCTGCAGGAGGGGAGGTCAGCTTCTCTACACAAAAAATCAGAGGGACAAGAGTTTGAGGTGTTGCTGAATCTCTGATGTGCCTCTCTGGGTAGCTCCTTCCCCAGGGTAGGTGTTAAAATCGCCATCTGCCCTACCTAGATCACACCTTGTAAGAACAAGAGATGTCGGAGTGGCAGCTGGGTTCGGGAGTTCATTGGCATTAACAGTGTCCAACTACTAGTTCTTATGTTCCATCCTCAAGCTTAGCTTATAGAGATGATACACCCATAAATTATTCAGAGAGGAGGGCAAGACATGCAGACAGGCAAGATGAAGAGGGAGGAGGATCAGAGATTTTAAGGCCATGACAGAATTCTCTGTCTCATTTTGTAGCCAGTGTGCATATTTATGATGCATGGATGGGAAAGGCCCACAGAGAAAATACAGCTCACAAATCACATCTCTCAGCGTGCTACAGAGTTTGTTAAAGTTCACTCGTGTCTCCTATGCTTGTACTCCATCAATCATTCTTGCCTCTGAAAACAGGGTAAACTTGCATCCCAAATCTCCATTGAGATCATCTCCATTCCCTCTCACAGTTGTAGCTCTTTCAAGTCAACCTCAATCTTCCTTCTCACAGGAATGAATTGGAAGATCATAACTTTTTTAGTGATGTGTGTCATTTCCTATAGTCAGTGACATACAAACCTAATCTCTCAATGTAAAGGTTCTCCTTAGAGACCCGTTCTCTGCCTCCAAAACGATCTTATGGGGTGTTGAAGAGAGTTCCTTTTTGTGAGCTTAAAATCCTTAGGTAAGAAGCACTTGATCTGGGATTAAGTGGTTGTAATATTTTCTCCGTCTGCATTTTGACCTACTGTACAAGTAGAATGAAAACTAAAAGTGGGTATTTTATACTACTTTTATAATTGATTTTTTTTTTTTAAGAAACCTTGACCCTCAAATAAGATGTTTACAATCGGTCAGTAAGCCTCTTCCCCTTCTGGATGTTCATACTGCAGTGCAACAAATAGCAGATCGGATGCTGGATCTAATAAATCCTAATTTTACACTGATGTACATTTGCAGGCTTCTGTGAGGCTATTCCCGACCACAAAACTGCCAGCGAGATCAGGGTCATATTCAGAAGTTTGTGAGAAGACATAGAATAAAGCAGATACCCACTACCATGTGCTCTGGTGTCTGGGTGCTCCCCAAATGCCTCTGCACTCTTGTTCCTGTGCAGCACATGAGCTACAACTGGAAGGCAAAATAGTATGAATTAAAATTTGTCATTTGTTTTCCTCCAACACCTTCTACCCACAAACACTGAGATTTCTAAAAACAACCTAATTAAACCTAATTCTATCCCTGAGTCCAACAGATTATATGTGTGGATGTTGAAGTAATGCAGCTCTGCCCGCCACTGTAATAAAGCTGTCTCTGAGCTCCAGTATTAGCGTTAACTCCCTGGAAATGGGTTTATTCCATTAGCACAGGGGGTTTTGGCATATTTTAACAGTCCCCTGTCAGGACATTCACAGCCAGTGGAAGAGTTTTTTGGGGGGGAAAACTTAGAAAAAAAGGAGGAGATGTGGGAGAACACATGATGGATGAAGGATGGAAAGAACATTTCAGAAGGCGATCTATGAAGATAACGGAGGTGCAGACCTCCAGACTTGGGCAAATCCACCAGACCGGAGACTTTGGCAGTTCAAGTTTGAAGTTCTGTGTGTTTACTTATGGGTTTGATTCCAAAGCTTTATTGTCACCCCCTGCCCGGTTTCTCCCCTCATGGTTGTTCCTCTTGTCGTTTCATTCCCATTCTCCTCCATCTTGTCTTCTTCC
>JAWWMP010000036.1:13031028-13060951 GCA_035047865.1 Dendrocincla tyrannina | reverse complement strand
CCTCAGGGGCGGCGTCCGCCATTTCAGCCCCGCGCGGTGTGGGCCGTGCAGAGAGTCGGCACTGTCGGCCAACAGCCATCAAAAACAGGCAGTATTCCCTGCTGCTGTTCTGCTCTAGCTGGCAGCAGAATTAGTATCTTCAGTGATAAACATTTTGACTATAATATTTGGCTGTTCAAGTTCAAAAGTCACTAAAAAACTTGAGGCTTAGTCATTATGAAGGTAATTAAAGCAAATCCTGAGAGAAATGGACCATGCTCACTTCTACACTAGCTGGGATTTGCCCTTTCTGACAGCTCTGTAATTCTCAACGTGGTTTTCTTTCTTTTACTCTGTGTCCGTTTTCTTTCTGTCTTCTGCATTGTACTGGTATTTATAGCTATGTGAGATTATGGTCAAGTCTTTTCGAATTCAACAGCCAAATATGAAAGCCCTGAGAGAACAGGGCTGGAACATGAGGATATAATGCCTCCTGATGGAGCTATAGCTATTGCTATAGCATAACATCTCTAAGATACAAAGCAAATACCTCATAATCCAGTCAAATGTTTTTATTCCTTTTAACACATACACATATTTGATGTGTGCTAGGTTCTAACATGAGCAGGAAAACACTCTTGCTTTTAATATTCCTTCTTCATTCTGCTGTATTGATTTCATGGTAAGTTGCATAGCATTACCTGCAATTATTTGTCATTTTGCTCTTTAAAAAATCATCTAAAGTCATGGCCAGGGCTGCAAATGAGATGATCACTGGAGTGGAACAACTGTATCCAAGTTACACTGGCTTGTGCTTAAGGGAATTTGACTTGCATATTTACAGCATAGCCCTCAAAATTTCTGCCGAGTTTTGTAGGAGCTGGAAATGCTAAAGATTTTATATAAAGGGGAAGTCACACCATAAAGGACTGGCTGAGAAATCAGAAGCAATTCAGTAAAATTCATGTGGCTGAATAATCTGATTTATTAGCTAATGTTAATGCCTGTGATTTAGCTGTATAGACTTAGATTTTGTGCTGCACTGTCTAACAGTAATTAGCCTCAAACAATAAATATGCAGTATAAATCAGAATATTGAAGTGTATGCAGGTCAGAATGTAAAGTTCCACTCATTAGACATTAAAATCCATTTTACAGTGTTTCTGTGAGGCCACATAAGATGATATGAGGGCAGATTCACACTGAATTCCACAGGACTGAGGGAGTGAACCCCATCTGGTGTAGGAAATAAGTGACCTCAGGTATTCATTCACTGGTAAATCATGACAAAAAGTATTTAATTTGATTTTGTTTTGATAATTTTTCTTTAAATTATGCTAATCTTAGCAAATAGCTTTTTAATTTTTAGCAATCAGGTATAATTAAAATGCAAACGAAAGATTAGAGGCACTACCTTCAAGAGACATTTTAAAAAAAAACCAAAACCAAACTATTAAATGTGGAATTGATCATTGACCAAAGTGGAGAATTTTGAGTCAGTGTGAAATGGGCTGATTTAATACCAGGCAGCAGCTCTCATCTCCCTTCTGCAAAAGTTTTATTGAACAAAAGGGAAAAAATAGTTAACTTCTTAAATATCTCTGATAACTGGAATCCCTGCCTTTTCACCCTGATGTGGGTTGTGACATTGTGTGATGAGCAAAGCCATTCTCAGGGCGAGAATCCCCGAGTTACCCCCAGCCAGGGAATGGCTCTTGTTTACTGGGTGAAAAGATTTCTGTGCATCAGGGCTTGGGCGTTTCTTCTGAGTGTTGGAAAGTTGGTATCTGCAGCAGGCACACCTGGCATATTGCAGGGCATCAACTTCAGGGAAGGGCACGTTCCTTTAATCCTTTCTTTAACCATTCCAATGCTGTTAACACATATTAGAGCTCAGAGGGAAATAAATAGGTTCGTTCTGCCAATTCTGCCACAAGTGTGTTTTAAATTGTAAAAGCTCTTGGCAATGATTCACTTTTTGCATCCTTTTAAGGGATAAAATATCTAAATAGGAAAGAAATCTGAGTCATGTGAAGCAGCCATGGAGAATATCAATTGACATAAAATAACGATGGCTCATAAATCCAACCCTTTTCCTTCCTCTCTCTTCCCTTAAAATAAATTATGATTGGAAGTCACAGAAAGATGTCCAGATTTGTCAGTCCTAGTCCAGCATCCTGCAGTTCATAAATATATCCTGCTAAAAGCAGTCCCTCCAAGACAGCACTCTGAAAGTATTTTTGAGGAAATACTTTAAAAGTACTTATAAAAACTTTTTTAAAGGCAGGAGTGTTCGTTTCTCCTACAAGTCTGTGGCATTACACAAGGCATGAATTTGTGCTAGTAATCAAGCACCAAATGTCCTAGTGACCTGCAAAGAGTTCAACACCAAAGACAACCTTCCTTGCCTGACGCAATAGATGACCTACAGGAGGAGAAAATATTTGTCTGGTTCTTTGGGCAGCACTTTGGATTATGTGAGTCCCTTGTGACTGGGTTTAGAAAACTAGCTCCCCATGGAGAAGCCTGTTCCCATACAGCACAGCAAAGCAAGGCCTCATTTAAGTGGTTTTATGAGCTAGTAACATTCTTTATATTATTTCCACTAACTTCTATATCTTTTAAGTGGCACTCACTGATTTTCTCCTGGTGGCAATCAAGTAGAAATCCACCCTGTGGAAATGCTTTAGTGCCAAATGAGAGATCATAAAAGGCTGCAGCAGCAGCTCTGAAGGCTCCAACAGGTCCTCAGATTGTGTGTCAGAATTCCATTCCACAGGCATTAATACAGTTCCCTCCATTAACAATCAGTATTTTATTAGAGCAGCTGGATTCCCTGCCTTTATATATTTTTTTTAATGTATGTATGAGTCTGGTTGTTTAGAGACAGGTAGTGGTCGCTTGGTTGAAGGTAATCACTTCCTAATTTACTAATAATACATACAGTTTAAGGGGAAAGGTTGGCAACCTCAGATGGAAAATTAAATGAGTGAGACTCCCAGAGATTCCTTTAGCTAGAGAAATTGATTTATAGCATGCAGGAAAAGCTTTCTTTTGGAAATTGAATGAGCAGGTGGCTGCAATTTATATAAATTAAACCTTGGGTTTGTTCCTCTGGCTTAAGGGGTTTTTTTTCCTCTTTTTAACAAAGCTACTGGTGCATAAATAGTGTTTGGTTCTTTTTCTAAATGTTGGCTCTGTACAGTTGTCTTTAACCACTGAACCTTTTGGAATCAATTTTAGGACTAATCTAATTGCAGGTTCACTCTTTGCTCCTTATTCTCTGGAGCAGAGTGCAAAAGGAAAACTGTGGCCAGGGAGAGAAATGACAGCTTTGCATTCTTGTCTCGTGTCACTTTTCTCAGCCAGTCTCTGCTCTATCATTACAATCAAAATTCTTTATCCTGAAAATTGCAACATGAAATTTTAAAGCTTAAAATAGCACTTCTGTAAGGCAGAGATTAGATTATGCAAAGTGTTAATGCAGCATTAACTGAAGAGGCCCAATTAAATAATTATAAATAGTTACAAGTCTAGCCTTTTTATTTCCAGAGCACTGTGGTTTAAAAGTTTGCACTTTGCTTCTTTTCCTCCGACAATGTTCCTGCCAGTTAAGAGTGTCTGAGACCTCTGCAACATTTGCTTCTTCTTCTTCTTTTTTAAAATAGAAGACATAAAATTTCCGTTTCAAAACTAAGAACTATTATTTTGAAAGAAAGTGATGTCTCTCCCTGAGACACATTCAGTGGTTTAGACTTATTTTCAGGGCTGGAAAAAGTACCTGCTGACACTGTATGGTAAAAGTCCAGGTACAATGGAAATCATGTATAGTGAATAACGCCTAGACAAGTACAAGGTCAAGAACAGAGTTCTGCCAGTTTAGTCACCCAAATAGAGTATTTTAAAAACCATGCAGTGTCCTGGATTTTGAACACTTCTTTAAAACTCCGGACATTGCTGTTGGAGTCATGAATGTTCATATCCACAAGTAGGCAGGGGAAGATGTGTCCACTGCAGGAATCATTCAGAAAGCTGGGAAAAGCCACATCTCCGTGCTCATCTTTCTTTAGGAATTACTGAGGAAATCACAGGAAACAGGACTTTGTTGCCAAACTTGGGAATGGGATCCGAGCAGGAAACCTCTGAACTTTTTCCTGTCCTTTAATTGTTGTTTTTCCATGGTCACATTCACCTCTTTTCACCCTGTTCCTTGCTCCACCCTGCACCAACAGAGTGTATGTTTTTCATTCCAGAACATGTTTTTTATCTTGTTTTATGTACTGAAAACATGGGATTTTTGACTCTTAAGGAGTAACTCTTGTTGCAGACCACTATTAAAATGTGGTTTGGGTAAATTTGTAAGTTAAGCCCAACTGTTCACGTACGACCCTTTTCCAGCTTGTTTCTTTTCTTATCTATACACTAAAATCAGAAACAGTGAGATTATTTTGTTATTCATTAAACTAGCAACCTAATCACAAAGAGTATTACACATCAGGTATGGGAATCTACAGCATTTTCACCAGCTAGAAAATGAGTTCAACTGAACAGATAATTCCTTTTCTTAATTCAATGCAAACCAAATGTACCTTGAATGCCTTTTTTATCTTCCTTTGCTCATGGAATTTACATTTAAGTAATGGATTTCTGAATAATTATAGCACGATCATTTGAAAATATTAGCATTGATAAAAAAATATAAACCCCTTAATCTCCTAGTTCTCTCTGCTGCTTTTTGGCTGCAGTAGCTTTTCTGGTGGCCCAAAGGGACGCAGAGGGGTAGCAGCTGGATACCTTTGGAAATGCACAGCCCCCACGTGATTCCCCACCTAGCACTGATGTTAGATGTTGTGTCCCACCTGGCAATGGTCATGTCAGGACCACCTTCTGCAGACATACCTCGTTCAGAGAAGCATCAATGCTGCAGAAACAGCAGCTGTCCTGTCCCAGCCCCACTGCCCCCTGCCCAGCCCTGCTCTGTGTGGGTCACTGCGTCTGCGTGTCCACACACAACACGCTCAGGGGCCAATGTGTCTGTAAAGGTCCAGTGAAGCTGCCACAGCTGAGGCTCCTGACAGCTCTGGTCTTCAAGTGCTGGTCACTTCTCCAACACTCTCCTTTGTTCCTTCACCTCCTACCTGGGTCTTCGTTCACCTTTGATGTGCAGTAGGCAAAGCTGTTACATCCTTGCCTAATGTATGGTGAAGTTCATGTTTCTCAATGATGTGTTCTCCCTACTCTGAAGGAAAAGCAATTTCCCTTCTACACCAGCCAGTTATGTCTTGCATAGATACAATTTATAATTTCACTAATCTCACTAAGCATTAGGCTAAAACTCTGCACAAGATCACTTCCCAATTATTTAGCTAGTAACATCAGCAGCAGAACACCAACCTGCCGGGGAGGGGGAGCCAATCAACCTTTACAGAGCCATTTGAACCCAGACACCGGGCCCACGCTCAGCTCCCTGAGGAGGGAAATGTAATGACTCAGATTCCTCAAATGATAGCTTTTGTACAAGCAGGCCTTTTATTTTTTCCAGTGGTGGAAGGTGCAGGCTCAATTGATATACTTGTTACAACCCGTTGCATTCCATCAGAAATTCTAGTCAGCTCTAATATCATATTTTGTTTTCTGCAGAGCCAGGAGAATAAAAAATAAACATCAAGACGGGTTGTAATCTGTATCTCCCCCATGGACGTCTAAAGTTATGCTTGAACAGTTTTTTGGGCTGTAGCACAAGAAGTTACCTCTGATTCATACCTTGCCATGGCATAAGGTAAGACACTAATTATTTACCTAAGCTGTTCCTTGTCACATAATAATATAGTTCACAATTTATTATACTTTTTCCTGTCTAAAATCCCACGTTCCCAAGGCCAGCTTTTTAAGGGATGTATAAGATGTGGTTAATCATGAGTTATTATCACAACCCATGGACAGGGGACAAAAGGGGAGCACTCCAATATCAAAGTGAACATGGGACAAACCTGAAAATGAAATTTGCATTTGACATTAAGAAATAGAGATATCATTCCAGATTGGCAGATCAGAGCAGTGGGATAAAGAGGGTTTGAACTCTATTAAGGCAATCATACAGGCTGCTGAAACATTAGGTTGCTGGTAAGACATCTTAGTTAATTGCTGAGATGAAAACTATTTATAAAATGGCCCTATTCCTGGAGACACAGGTAAAGCAGTGCAGCTGCTCTGCATGAGAAAACCTCCCATATTTTGTGTTTTACATAAGTTTTGCCTCAGAGATCCTGATGTGTATCTTGGTGAAGGCATTGTCTCAAAGAATGTAAAGGAAGCACACAAAATTCAATGTTAGATCTCACCTCCTGATGCTCTTGGTCTGGTACCATGGCACCTGGGAATCCAGGGGTACCAGGGAGGGTTTTATTCACTTGATCTTGGTTGATGTTCTAGTGAAGACGGATGACTGAGTGTGCAACTGGGGGTGTTTCTGAGCAAAACTGCAGTTGTTATTCCTGTGAAACTGTCACATTTGTGTAGTGCACATGTTGCCTTCCCTTTTATTGCCTCTGGAACTGCCTTTGTGGAGCAATACAAAGTATATTTTGACTTTTCAGAGAAATGCATTTAAAATAATAAAAAGCCTCCCTCAAGTCTTTACAGTGGCAAAATTGATTAAGCAAAGTTAAAAGAGGTGGGAATGAGAGAAAGGAGAAGACCTTACTTTGAAAAGCCATGGTGTATTTACTTGTGATCGAAAATCTGATTGTTATCAAAGTATTAAACTCTGTCCATTTTAGGGTTGAATTTGTTTTGTTGGCTTTTTTCCCCAAACAGAAAATATTTCTCAGGTCCTCTTATTAGGAATTTTCTCACTCTTTCCCAATTCCACTTTCCCCAGGGGACTGGTGACCCCTTTGCCTCATTCTTAAACATGAATCTCCAAGGCAGCTCATCTTCTCCCTCAACACATCTCTCCCCTTGACAAGGAGCAAGATCTGACAAGATCAGAAAGCCCAGGCCTGTCACTTGTCCCTTCTGCTAACCAGTGTGTGCTCATCAACCAGTTCACCTACAGCTGGTGTTTATTTCTGGTGACAATGTTATCTAAGAGATAAGGCTCCGGGTTCTAGTTCTGATTCTGGTACCAAGCCCTGTTTAAAATGGTCCTTATCACTTCCCTTTTCTGCCTGGTTTGGCCTTAACTCTTTTTGGCTATTGAGAAATAAACTGTGGTGGAATGAGGTGGGATTAAGGGTGTTTGGGATTGTGGTTGTCACTACAACACTAATAATATGTGAAAATAAAGCCTAGAAGGTGGGTATGCAGAAAAAATAAAATACATGATCTTGTTAAATGCAGTAAAAGACAATGCAGTGATTCTGGGCTTTATCATTAAGCTAAGCCAGTGTAGTTTTGCAATTTGGAGGGATTATTTTCTACAGACAGTGAAATTGCTGGTATTCATTTCACCAAAATTAAAATGCTGTGTCATCTTTCCTGTTCCACTCTTGGCAGTACAAGATAAATGGTCCTAATGTTCTTTCTGTAGTGAAGCTTTAGGGTAAAGCAAAATATGTTTGAGGGCTGTGAACTGATTGACCTCTAAAATACCATTTTTCTGGCTGACCTTCTTCTTTTAAAAAAGAAAAAAAAACAATTCAGTTTCGTCTAAACATCTCAAGTTTGAAGATCAGCATTAGATTGTCATAATCTTTATTTAGGACACTGTTGTGTTGAGTTATTTGTTTAAAGCTGACGTTTCCTGACAGTATTAGGTTACATCTTAGGGAGATACAGAGAGTTGTGTTTGAAGCTGCATCTTGGATTTACTGCAGCTGCTGTAAATATCAGCTAAGCAAGCTTAATAAATTATGCTAAAGGTATTTCTCAGTTATATAAGAACTATTCTGGTATGGAAATTAATATCTACCAACAGATACTTGTAAACTATTGTAAAGTTAGTGAATGTACGGCATCTAAAACGATATATTCAAGAGTCAGTAAATGAATACATATATGTTGTATATATGTATATATACATACATGTATATATTCTGTATAGCACACATTCAGAATCGACCTTGCCATTAGTGTAGCTGTTGTAGTTCTCCTGTAGCCTGGCACACATTGCAACTGTATAAGAAATTGAAAAGGTTTATAACTCAGATATTGTAAAGATGGAGAAAGAGTTTTCCCAGATATATCATAAACGTGCTCCACTCTGAGCACTGAGTGGACAGACCTCACAAGGCAGCAACAAGCTCAGTATTGTAACCAGCAAACAGGGATGTTTTGAACTCCTGAGAACTGCTGTGCTCCCTGGTGAAGCCCTGAGACAGAACCCAACGCTGCAGAGAAATTACTCACAGCTTCCCTTTGAGTTTGGGGTAGTCTGGTCTGAGTTACGGAAACACATTTTACATGGTAAGACCAAAAAATTGCAGACAACCTATTTAGCTTAAGCAGGAATTGTTAACCAGAGTCTAGGCTTGAGTCCAGTGGTCTGTCATTCCTCATGGATAACTCTTGGCTCCATCCCTGTGGGGTTGGAAGGAGAGCTCCTTTTCTGTGTGCCATCTCTATAAAATCCATAGCACGGAGCTGCAGTCCTGCTCAGCTGGGAGCACAGGTACACACACACAGACTGTGCCCTTCACTGCTCCCTCGCACTGGTTTTATCTCTTTCACTCTCAATGACCCATTTCTGGTGAAGGGAAATGGCAGGAAAGAAAGAGCCTCAGGACAGTGTTTGTGTCTGAAGACACAACTGATCAGCTGGCAAAAGATGTCCCCAGAATAAAATCCCATGTCCTCTATCCCAGGGAAACAAGGCAGTTTTTTATGGCTGTCCTGAGCCTTGCAGTGGCAGGAGCTCTTCTGCACAGGCCTGGGAAAGATTCCTGCTGGGATGGATTTTCCAGTTCTGGATGTTACATAAGGCACTAAGCGAATATAGGCACCAGGTAACTGAACTTAATAGATTTTGGGCCACCTGGGCATGTGTAGAGAGCTGATTTATGAGGCCAAAGACACCTAGTAGTGTCAGACATTGTAGGAACTCTGTGACAGTCAAAGTGTCGGTGTAATGAATCCTGCCTGGCCCTCGATTATCACAGAGTGAAAGTGAGTAAGGGACTGGAGCAATAATAGACTCTCCAGTGACACAGTAATGATGGCAGCTTAAAGGCAACTGCTGACTGGATGGGCAGGAAAAGCAAATATGCTATAAATCATCTGGCTGCAGGTTTGGGCTCAAGACATGGTGCTTGGCTCAGGCACTCACATCACTGTTTGCTTTCCCTCACAGAAAAGCTCCAGTGGAGCTGGCTGCAGTGGTTGCATAAGGAATGCATAATTCTCACTTTTAAATACTGTGTACCTTTGGGCCATTCCCTATCCTGTCTTTCTCCATCCTTTTCCACTGGCAGTCCTGGTGTTTCCAAATATAGGCCAATCTCTGCTCTTCTGCCTCCCCTCTACTGTAAAAAAATAAAGCTAAACCTCAGTCCTTCCCTCCTGCCCTGCTACAGCAGTGTGACAGAGCAGCATGGAGCTTTGAGTTACCAGCCCTTTGTGCCACCAAACCATTACATTTTACTCTAAGTGGAGCTCTGTGGAGATGCTGAACTGCCTGTGCCTGCCTCTGCCAAGTGAATCTCCTCTAAGGAGTAACTGGGATGTGTGCATTCCCTCCTTGATGCGTTTCCTAGCTGCCCTTGCACCGAGGCAGTCACGAATCCCAATGCAATATAGGGTTAAGAATTCAGTAGTTAACTGTAGAGACACAAAATTAAAACTTCAGAGTCATTATAAAGAACCAAGCACCCATTTAGCACCTCCTCTCCTGCAGCGTGTCTCCAGTGAGGGCTGAACACATGGTGTGCAAACATGGCTGGATGTGTAAGTTCCTGCAGTGTAAAATGTCAAGAGGCACCGAAATAAATGGGAGGAAAGTATGACAGTCAATTATATTTATAAAGGGCCTGATCCCAAGGCCATTACAGGATCTTTCTATTAACTTCAACACCAGCTTTGGACTGAGGCCAGGTGCATTTGCAGTGGCAGTGAATTCATGATCACATCTGCCTGCGAAAGCAAGCTGTAGGAAAGGAGAATTCTTGCAGTGCAGAATGGACTGAGCTATCACCTGCTTTTGGCAAAACCCTGTAAAGTAGTTTTCCTGTAATAAAAACAGTAATAATTCTTCAGTCATAGCTTTATGATTAAACAACATTGAGGCAATGCTTTTTTTTTATTTTAATTTGCATAATTCCCAGGCTGCTGTGCAGAGAAACCTTTCGAGATATTAAGTAGATTATAAAACTGTCATGTCAGATTTGAAAACTGTCACTAACACAAGACTTTTAATTATGAATAAATTAAAAAAGAGAAACTACTTTTCCTGTAGCCGTGCAATTTTGCATTATGCACAAACACTAAAGCTTAGAAATGTTCAAAGCCTGAAAAGTAAAAGGGAGATAAGAGAATGGATTGTTCTGGAAAATAGGCGAAAGTGAAACTGATAAAACATTACTACTCAAATGGTATCTTTACAGGAGTCATTACAACAGAATTAATGTTGTTAGAACACAGGGAGGAACAAGGTTATAAACCACTCAAGCCCATACAGCAGAGATTTATTTTGAAAAATGAATGCTAACACTTGTAGCAGCAGATCAGTAACCAGAGATGCAGCCAAGGGTGTGCAGGAGATGCTCAGGATCTTACACCACCCAGCTCGGCAGTGAGGAACATCCTTCTGCTTGGCAGCAAGAGATACCCTGAGTGCTGTGAAGGATACTCTGATTTCACTGAGGTGACTCACGTGCTTCAGTTCTTTCCTAGGCTCTGATGTGTGTGCTTGGCTCTGTCCCTGAATATTTCTCTTTCTTTAAAGTTAGCAGGTGTCACTGATTTCCCCAAGCATTTATGTGCTGAGTGGGACCATTGGCTACCCCCAGCCTGCTTTCCCTCCAGAGCCAAGGTCCGTGCAACATGGGCAGGACAAGTCATATCTACTGCCTTATCCAAAAGTCAAAGGCACTAGAATACTCAGCAGCCACAGGGAGATGCTGTGGAGACACAAGCTATGCCAGGAAAATGTTTTGCATGGTGTGGGAGTCCCTAAAGCCTTTAACAGAGGTACCCACACAGCAGGTTGGATGTGGAAGCTGTTCAGCACCATTTAAGCCACTGGGCAGCCCAGTGCCAGCACGGCACAGGCATGACAACCTCAGCTGGACAACAACCTGTCACCAGCCTGGCAGCCACCACGCTGCCCTTCCACACATGGTCCTCCTGGCTCAGAGCAACAGAGAGGGTTCACTCACGCCCTGCTGCTCCTGAAGCATCTCCTGTGCTGCCACTCCCACTCCCGCTCCAGTGTGGAACAGGCAGGGCTCTTTGGAAGGCTTCTTAACTCCAAGCAACTCCATCATTCAGCTTCCCTGATAAGCAGGGCACAACACTTCTGCATCCAAATTAGATAAAATCTGTATGCTTTGTGGAGGCAGAAAATATTTGCTTTGTTGAAACATCCTAAAGATGATTAATTTAAAGCCCCCAAATAAATAAAACCATTACTGCCATCTCTTCTCCTGACAAAGATTTTTCAGCATAGGACGCTAACCATTAGCATCCCCACATTTAGGTAGGAGCTGGAGTATCTGCTAAAGTGATATATCATGTTTAAATGGACTTAAATTTACCAGATCTAATGGATAACAATATTTCAAAAAGAGACTTAATCTATTTCATTACATTTTATATTCCTTTGTTTAATAAATCATCTTCCACTAGAAATCCAGCCTAAGATGAATTTAACAGACCTTATAAATGATGGGTCAATATCAACTTTGTCATAAATTCATTTTTACTTTGGATACAGGCCTGGCTGGTACTTTTGTATTGCTTGATTTCAAATGATCCATAATTCATAATTAATTTTGACTTTAAAGTGTGAGTGTTTTGGGTTAGGGTTTTTTGTTTTTGTTTTTGTTTTTTTTTTTTCAAATATGGAATTTTTTCCCTTTAATTTTCCAGTGAAGAAAAATTAATACTACTTTAATCACAGGTTTACATAATGCTAATTTCAATTTACTTTTCTTTGTTGCATGGGATGGTTTGAAATCCACGTAGCAGCAAGAAGAACAGGATTAATAATACACATTGGCAAAAACAATGCATGAAGGAACAAGTGTAGTGATTGTCAATGGTTCGGGGAGCTGCAGGGGGAATTCGAGTTTCTTAATGCAGGCAAAAATATTTGTTTCAGTTCTCTTATTACTTGAATATTGGCTTTTTCAGACATTTACAGCAAACTTGAACATCTTTGTGTTAGCAAGGAGATGAGCTTGAGGCAGGGGGATGTTTGTTGTACAGAGAAGACCATTAACTGGAAACATTCCACCATGTGGGGGACCTGAGGGTGCCACTTTCCAAGAAAGCCAAAAAACAGATGGCCTTGAAAATACTCTGATTATTGCACAACATGATCTTCTGAAACAATCACGAAGGTTCAGTGTGAGCATGGAGGATGTCCCAAGGTTACAGTTGGGATGGGAACAACTGCAGACTGGGCTGTAAAGGAGGCGTGGGTCCAAGGTGGAAAGATGGAATTTAGTCTTCAGCTGTGTGTTGTACAGGAGTATGGAATGGGAACAGAAACAGAATGTAAAAGCAATATATAGGGACCTATTTCAGCCTCAGATGATGCTGACTTGGACCTTCCTCTCTGGAGTTAATAATTTACAACCTCCATTCTAGAAGACAGGGCAGTGGATCCTGCTGCATATGAAAACTCCCTCTGATTGAATGTCACCCACAAGAGCTGCACTAATGAATTCAGGTCTCACTGGGGGCCATTCTGAAATGCCAGACTGCAATCCTACCTTCAGCTGAAGTCAATCTCGGTTGCTCCATCCACAGTTACACATTATCAAGCCAAGCCATGAGCTCCGTAGTTCTGACTGGTGCAGGGAATTCCAGAGCAGTGTTTCTGATGAATTCCTTTAATTGTGCTATGAGCAGGAGAACAGCCTGTAGAAATTTGATGCATATCTCTCCACTGGCTCAGGGAAGATTCAATAAAGGGAGCAAGCAGCAATCCTGGGTAAAGAAACTGTTCATCAAAGGACAAGTGGACTGAGATCTAAATGTCCACTTCTAGGCTTATCACAAAACACGAGCAAAGGCTGAGTTCTCTGCTTATCAAGAGTGTTCAGTTACTTCAGGGAAAATTAATTACCACATCTGAGCTCCTGTACAACAGAGAGCAGAATCTGGGCTAGGAAGCAAGGCAAGTTCCCCTACAAGTTAAAGAACATGATGGAGATGTTCTCCACCGTGGCAGACTCCACAGTAAAAATGCTGGTGTTTTTCCTAAGTCCAAAACTGAAATGAAAACAATGAAAAGAAATGAAAGAGAAGCAGAAATGCAGTAGGTGCAAAAAGAGGCAAACTGGGAGCTGTAATCGCTCTGCTGCATGTTGCTGTCTTGTTCTGTTTCACAGAAAAGGAATTTTTTCACCCTTCAGGTTGGGAATAAGAAAACCCAAGTGGTTTCAATCCCATCTAGAGGCAAGATACTTGCTGAGAAATATCAAATATGGAGTTCAGATCACCTCTGGTTCCTCTTACCTTCAGTGATCAGCATTCCTTCTTCTAGCTTGTTCTGCTCTATTCAACCCCTACAAAGGTAGTTTCAAACCAACCCACCTGGGACTTGATTTTGCTTTGTCCCCGGCGTGGAAAAAGCCTTTGATGGGGAATGGTTTTCTGAGCTCTTTGATCATTTTATGAGGTGGCAGCCAGTAGCACCCATCAGCACAAAGATAAGACAGTCCATATTACATTTTCTCACTTTTTTTTCTGGTCTCTTTTTCACTTTAAAGCAAAACGTAGTTGTTTTCCTCTCTGCAGCTGCTCCACCTGAAATGACAGTATGGTGAGGTTTCCTTACCTTGTTATCCTATTTGGCTTCACTTATCAGATCACAGCCAGGAAAAGACTCTGTGGAGGTCTTTTGGAAGGGGTGATGGATGAATTGCAGAGGAAATACGCAGGTAGCTGCGGAGGGGATGGACTGTCTGTGCTCTCTTGGCTTGGGCATTGGTGTGTGTCGAGGCTTTTTCACAGTTTTCCCCTGCCTGATCACTAATGCTGTTGGGAAAGAGCCCTCTTTTCTTTCCCATAAATCATCTCTGGCACATCACTGCATTTTTTGGTTTTTTCCTGTGTTCAAGGTCAGCCTTATCCCACGACAGAAAAGCATGCACTGTGTCTTTCAGTGGTAGATCTGAAGCTGCATGGAGGATGTTCAGCTCTATTCCTCAGTCTGTTTTATTCAAGAAATGTTCTCCTATCGCAGCCAAACATCCTGGATGAGAAATGCATCATAATAACATCATCAGTCACTGTTTAGCTTTTTCCCAAGGTAAATGAGGGAAGATTTGGCTGAGGTCAAAGCTGACACTGTCATTTAATTCCCAGGCCCTCCCTGAGAGCCTGGAGTGCTTGCTGGGATCCTGAGGAATTCTGCAAGGGCTTTGAGATGATAATTGGTGTTTTGTGCTCGAATTGAAACACCTGGCAATGACCTTACACACTTTGGTACTCAGGGTTTCTATTTTCTGGTGGTTGCATCAATTTTTAATCCAGAGTGAGATTTACCCCCAAAATGCAGAACTTTAAAACCCTACTCTTACTCAGCTGCAAGTCAGGAAAATGCCCTGCCTTGGCCAAGGATCATTGCAATCCTGTGATGATATGATACTATATATATCTGTTGTAGCCAAACATCATGTAAAACAGCGTCTTTCTGAACAAACAAACAAATACAGAACCTTTGTAAATTAATAAATTATATTTATAGATATTATTTATATTATACTATAGATTATCTAGTTTTCATATATTAGAAATAATATTTGTATAAATACAGAAGCTTTAAAAAGGCAAAATGGGTTCCTGCTTCACTTAGCAGGAAGTCAAGGATGGAGAAAGAAAAGGAAATATATCCACAAAGGTGCAACACCACTTGTTTGTAAGCAGTATTTGTTTCCTGATAGAGTTGGTAACAGTGATGAATTTAATTCTCCTAGTAATTTCCTGGAATTTTGGAAGTAAATAGGGACAGGGTCCAAGAGTCTGGTTCATTCTGTAACGACTGGTTAAATTAGTAAAAACAACATTTGGCTGTGCTGTTTTAAGTGCTATAACTGGATTTGAATTCAGGTTTAGGCTAAGAATGATAGCCAGGTCTGTGTCCACCAGGAGCTGCCCAGAAGGTGCAGTTGAACTGCCCAAATTTTGTTTTAGGCTCCCGCTGCCCACACGTTGCTGGCCCCTCACAGTAAGAGTTCTTATGGAGAGTTTTCTGTACAGATGGACAAGCCATTTCACTTGCTGATCTTCACAACCCTCCAAGCCAGCAGAGGGTATTTTCAGGAAGAGACAGTTCAAAATTCCCCAGGGACATTTAGGGAATGTGCTTCTTATTCCCAAAGCCTTTGAAGAGAGCTTCGAAATTGAATCACCAAACCTTTTTCAATTTCAGAAAAATGTTTAGCTCAGATTCTTGGACAGAATCTCTGAGACTTTGTTTCGTATACCTGTCACATTTCCGACTCGCTTTGAATGTCATTTTTAAACAAGAGCTTCATGTAGATTTGGGCTGGCTGCCATTCTCCAGGCAGGAGGGAGCCCCTTAAGAGAGATACCAGACAGAGGCTCTGTAGTTTTAATAAGTGACAGAAAAGCTTTTTTTTTTTAGCTTTTTGGAAAAGTCAGACACCATTCTACAGATAAAAAGGTGAAAATGTTCTGCATGAAAACATAAACAATTGATTTTGCCAACTTTGCAGCAGTTGTAATGGTGAGAAACACCTTATTGACAAGTGCCACAATCTTCTTTTGAGAACTTTGCCTTTTAATAAGTTCTGAGTCAGAAAAGTTGAGTAAAGGTAGGGAAGAGATGAGGTAGACTGACCCAGGTGCTGACTCCTTGATAAGGTAACTGTAATGCAGTGAAGCTTTAGAACCTTTCTCTTTCATTAATATAAATCAAAATCTACTGAATGAATTCAACTGTGCCTCTGGATTTGATTATTCCTTGGCTGAATGAGCAGAGAACCAGTGATTGAATTCATTGCTGATTTTTAGGTACACAGCTTTCCTTGTGCATTGTCCTTCACTAGCCAAACCTACTTCATGGTGTTGGGCAAATCAAAAGGAATTGAAAGCCAGAGAACTTCAAAAGTACAAATAATGCATGAGAAGCTGCTGGATGGAGCTGGCAGTTTCACCCATGCTGTTGCTCACTTGGGGTTTTGTGTCCTTTTTCTGCAACCCTGCATTATTTTTACTTGCTCAAAACTTGAGTTTCAAGCTCACTCTCTGGGTTCCACTGTCTTTAGTGGAAACAATCATGAACCTTGAGATATTTGTACCATAACAGCCTTTTTCCACAAGTCTCTCAGGTATCTTAAGAAAACAATCCTGGAAGGGAAAATGTGTTGTGTCTAAAGTACAGGAATAGAAATTTTAGACAAGGCACTACCCTCAGCTGCCATCTGAAAAGCTGGGTATTAATAGCAGTTCCTGTTCCTGAATGTTTAAACAAAAAACTCATGAGAATATAAGTGCCTGTTATTTTCCTTGTGGACAGGGGGACTTTAATCTTGGTTAGAGCCTCAGCATGCTGTGACTGCATAAAGAAAATCCTGTCTCATCATGGCTATGTCAGTGGTGACCATTAGCCTTGGCCAGGGACTCTCAGAAGTGCACTGCTTTCAGCTGGAGATTCTTCAAACCAAAGCAATTAATTTCACCAGTAACTTTAATGGGTTACAAATTACTTCAATGGGAGGCAAATTAGGCCAGCTTGGAACACGTTGAGAATCCCGGTAATGAGGTACCACCTATGAACTTCTTCTTCTGAGGACCCAAAGTGGACTCTGCTGCTTTGTTTACACACGCAGACACTGTGCCCAGAGGTGAATTCCACTGTGCCCTGGCATTGCAAATCCTCCATGGGTCCTGCATGATTACAGACAGCAGCAGGAGAAGAACACAGCCCGTGCTATCACTGGATTAGGTTCTCTTGGAGCTGATGGGCCTCAGATTTGAGTAATACCTGCAGGATTTGGCTGCAGTGTTTGTACTGTTATTAATTTGCTGTTATGTACAGTAAACAATTTTTCATCTCCAGGTTTTGTGACATCTTGCCGTGTCAGCAGAGACAGGATTGATCCAGGAAAGGACATTTCAGTTATTTTCCCTCTGACTGTACAGCTCAGGAATCTGGCATTTCTGACATGAGTGAAGGATAAGAAAAAATGAAGAAGTCTGCATTTTTATTCTGAATATGCTACAAACAGCAAACAGCAGGTAAGTTGACATATATTAGATTTCACAGTTAATCTTATTTCTGCCTCTGTGCTCAGTTGTGAAGGAGGATAAGGGTGACATGTATCAAATGAAGTGGCATATGGTCTGTACTGGGTTGGATCTCACACATCTACCATTGTGAGGCAGGGGGCATAGAAGGGAAGAGCACATGATAGTGTAGGACAATTTCCTAGTGGGCAGACTGGATTCTTCCCACTGTAGTCTTTGCTTCCTGGATTTGTAAAGTGGTAAGACACAGTCTGTGTCCTGACTGTAAAGTTTGGCAGACAAAGGTTATCTGATCCCAACCTGGCTAATTCCTATTGGGATGGAGGGTGGATGGCTCAGCACCCACACAGACACAGGGGTGAGTGTTTTCAGGAGAGAACTAAAGCAAGCCCAGAGTCAAAGGCTGCTCTGAAAACTCCAGCCTGAGTAGTGTGAGTTCCTAACCCATGTAACACATCACTGTCTGTGATCTGGAAAGAACAGAGTGATGTTTCACAGAGGATTTCTTATCAGTGTTATCCTCTCCTGGCATTTGAGGAAACAGGACCCTTTGCTAAGCAGGTCATGTATTTAAGAGATGGTTTCCTCTGTATTCACAAAACATCTGGCTAAGCACATATGTCGCTTAGCTAGAGGCTGGAGAGGAGGGTTTACAATTCCACTTGTGAGCATAAATATAGCTCTAAATAGCATCTGGACCATGAAACCAAATATAAAATACTGAATTGCTGGCGTTTAAGGGGAAGGCAGCTTGACTAATGCTCAATAATCACCGATTTCAAATGAAACTCCTAAGGAAAAACAAGATGAGAGAGATTGTGGAGTGACTCTGAAGTTCAGAAAAATTGTTGTGATCGCAAACTCTGGCAAGTGAATTCTGACAGTGACTGAATTTGAAGCAGAATTAAAATTTGCTTATAAAATGTGAATTCCCAGAGCTAGCTCCATCCTCTTCCCACATCAATGTAACTTTCTGTCCTCAAGCTAATCTTCCAAGCGAAGCACAGAGCAATGAAATAAACCTCGAGAGAAAGGCTTATTTCTTTTTTCCAAAATCACAAACCCTGGTTTTCATAAAAAGAAGACAAAAGTGATAGCTTCAGGACAAAGGTAGCTGAGATCAAATGAAGCCAATTTGAGATGTGATTAAAATAAAAATTGAAAAAAAGTAAAAAATAAGTCATAATGAGAACATTCGACTTCTTTCTCAGAAGGGTCATTGGATTTAATGGAAAATGTTTTCCTTTTAGATCTCAGTACATGGATATAAGTATTACAGATATGCAGCAGCACCCATATGTCATGGCAGATCTGGGTAGATATATGTAAGAGAATTCCCTGTATGTGAAAGTTTGTCCCCAGTAATATCAGAGAAAAAACCCTCCAATTAACTGCAAAGGAAGGGAGGGAAAGGATTTCACCTGAAACAATTTTTAAGGACAAAAATATGAATAGTGCTATCAAAAGAAAGGTATCCTACTGTTTATCCACAGTTCAAGCATCTTTTTACACAAAGAAGGACTCTTTAAAAACCCTTAAACGGCAATGTAAGACATCCTTAAGGAACTCACTAATGCTGAGATGCTTATGTTTAAATATTAGTAATTTACTAAAATTGTTGGCACTAATAATCTGCTTTAGCTTTAACATGTGCTGCAGTTCTGGGCACTCTGGTGTCATAAATCCTTGAGCTGGGAGGCACAAGCACAGCAATTCCTCCCGGAGTTTAAGGAGCATCGTCCCCCATGAGCCCATTATGAGTTTGGAGTATCCGAACGTGAAGTTCGCTAGAAAATCCCTTACTAGACAAAGTCAACCTGACAAACCTTGAGCATCTTTCTTTGCAGAACTTTATACAGCCTTGAAATGTTGTGTAATAAACCTTAATTTAAACTGAGAGGCAGTGAGATATCAGGGATTTTACATGACGTTAAACAACTTAGAACTCATTGCTCTGAAGGACCATGAACAAGATTGCCTTGGAGCAGCTTTTCCTAAATTGTAGGTTATATTCTTTTCTAGCTACAATTCTCTGAGCTGAATGTGAAGTAAATAAAATGTTTATTAACATACCAATGTGCCACTATGGTATTTTCTCAGAACGTTTGGGAAACCTGTAGAGGACTTTCTAAAATCTCATTATATTAAAGAAAAAGTGATTTTAGTTGCAAGATGTGAATTATATGGATGAGTGAGCATCAGTAAACAAGCTTAGTTTAAACTGGTACCTTGGAAAACCTATTTCTAAAAACAATTAGTGATGAATTACTCTTAGCACTTGGGAAGGTCATTAAACTGTGTTCCCTACATTAGCAAGTACAAAGAAAATTCTCAGCTCAGAGGTGGGGATGGAGATCTGTGAAGTTTTTTGCAGCCAAGGAAACAAACTGAGCAACAAAAGTTGTCAGCCTGGGCTCAGGAAACAAAGAGCATTCCCGCATTCGGGGCATGTAGCACAGAAGTTCAAAGGGCCCAAAGGGTACATAAAACAGCAAAGCTTTTCAAATCCTCCCACAGCTCTCAAGCATCACATTCATCTTAGAAATATTTCAGGATTCCAAATTGACCGAAAATTGAGGTCAATATTTTTGTGCCACTCTAGCAGTTCAAAGACTCTTCCATTTGCACTCTTTCCAAATGCTGCTCTATCAAAGAATTTTGTCACCATCTTGCCACTGTCAAGCCAGAGGGGAGAAAAACAGGGAGCCCAAGAAATAAGTGTAATAAATCTACTGTTGAAATCGTATTCGAGGTAATCAATTTGTTAAATGAACTAGGAGGGGTTCCTAGGGAACCTCAGCATCTTGTATCTGCTGGGTTTGGATACTGATGTGCAATCTACAGAATTCAAAATTGAAGCAAAGAGGTATTTAGATTCATTTGGTTTTTTTAAATCATGTTCAAACTGGGCTGTGCACTGTGACTGACTAAAGGGAGCAATGACCTCTGGACACAAGGTCTGTCAGATGCAGAACCAGTAAGTTCTCTAAGGTGGGCTGTGAATTAGCAATGTGGACTAAAATAATACTATCCCAGGGAAAGAGGACAGTTCAGGTTAAAACAGGGGTTGAGAACACCGTTTGAATTCTGGGCTTGAGTTTTGGTTTTGTCTTCCCTCAGATTCCTCCTGTGACTTCACTGCTGATGTGAAGATGTTCAGGCACTTCAGTTCTCAAGGATCTTACCAAGGCAAGGATACCTTTTAGCACATTTGGTGTGTTTAGATTGACAGTATAAATCATGTCCCCAGTGAAACTAGCTCATCATTTAATCTTCCATAAAGTGCTACCAAAACACAAATAATGCAGAGAGCTATCTGACCTTGGTGATGTAGAGAAAGGGAGAAGAATTGTACCTGAAGAACCCAGTACTTTGGTGTCTTTGTCCCACCACAGACTGCAGAAGAAAGACTTATTTGAAATACAGCACAAATTAGACAAGATGTCTCTGCTCAGCCAAAGTGACTCCTGCATGTCTGTTTCTGATGGAGAGGAGAAGAATTCAGCTATCTGGTTTCCTAAAAACAAACAGTGCAGATATTCTCATGACAATCTTGATGTTCAAGCAAAACAAAAAGGTGCAAAACATCCACTATTTTTCTTGCTTAGTGACAGGCAAATACCACTCTCTATAAGATCCAGAAGACTTCACATCTCATTTTGATGGGATTTGGTTCTAGGAACCACTGTGTTCAGTTTAAAAGTAATCAGTTATTTGAAAGACAGGTAGCCAAGGAGGAGAGGCAAAACCAGAAGATAAAGTAGTTACTTACAAGGCCAGATATCTCTCTAAAGTTGTGTTTCCTTCTAGTCAGATAGATTATAATGTCAAAGGATTTTTTTATCTATCCATAGATCAGAGCAGCATGTGTTAAATAAGTTCTCATTACTTTAAATGTGTGGGGTTTTCAAATCTCCTCAGTTATGTAAACAACCTGGTGTCTAATTCTGTTTGTACCTTTGACACTTGTTCTTAAAAGAGCCAAATTGGACAGTTTTTCCTCAGGTAAAACACCCATACAAATCAGTGCATGGGAGGCACAGGGATAGGGAAAGGAATGAAACTGAGATCCTTTGGGCTACAGAATATATGAATTCCTTTTAATGAGATTTTGATTACCAGCAGTAGTGCCTTGGAGCAAAAACTACAGCAATAATCTCTAATGTATTATTTTGCAGGAGAAATTTAAACATTATAATGTTAATCCAATGAATGTCCATTTAGGCTGGCTAATGATGAAACACTGTATATTACATAGAGCTCACCAACTAATATGAGGAGAGATGTCTTTTATGGGATTATATAAAAAGAAATCAGTTTCATCAAGAATGCAGTTACTCACTTGGAAACCTTTCCATTTACTGAGTCTCAAGAATCATGGGGGATCAAAAACTGATATAATGAGATCATTTCCCCCAAGTAAAAATGCAATATGTGATTAGCCATTATTGACTATTATACTAAATGAAAAGGAGTTCAATTCCACATCCATATCCTCTCACATGGTGAAATCTGACTATAGAAAGAGGCCTATAAACATAATCTTTTTGATTGGAGGATCCACGTTCTTTCATTATGGAAGCATGTTTTAAAGGGGAAATGGTGGCATTATACATTACTGAAAGCTTTTTTTCTGAGAGGAATGTAAAACTTGCAAAACAAACCACAAAACGGGTGAATTCACAAGACTTTTATCAAACCATTTGCATAAGTTGGAGTATAAAACAGCCTGAGCTTGCATTATGTTTTCCATTTGGCTCCAGTTGAAAGCTGGTGACTCGGAATGTTCTGGTCTGAATATGTTTGTGTGAACTGAATCAAAACCAGCACCGCAGTCCTGGGCTGTGGAGTCGTGTGAGGAGCGTTCACGTCATATACAGACCTCTCTGTAGGTTGTGCCTGACCTGAAGCTGCAAACTCAAATCCTCTTCTAAGAGATCCTGATACAAATCTCAAAGCTATAATCAAAATAGTCAATGTTAGCAGCATCCTCAAATATGGAAGTCTCAGCTCTCCTGAAGTCTAATTCCTTTATTTGGTTCATTTGCCTGTGTCTTCATCCTCTTTCCCCACAGCAGAGGGACAAGGAGCAAGTGCTGCTTCGTCCCACGCATCCCAGCAGAGGATGAGACAATTTTTCTCATACCTCTGCCATTCAGGAAACAGGATAAATGATCCAAGAATCTGGACTAGGTCTTGAAGGGAAAGAGTCTGCAGTAAGGAAGGCAGGTTAACTTTCCTCTTTTTACAATCCTCTCAAGCTGAATGAAGCGAATGGAGGCGAAAACTGCACATCTGCCACAACCAAATAGAATGAGTTGCCACCTGATGTGCCTGCAGCAATCCCAAAAAGTTCCAACAAAAGCTGGAACAGGCCAGGGTGTGTCTGGGAATCCTGGGGGTGTCTATGATAACCTGATCTCTCCTTTTCAGTACATGTGATTTCCCCTGAAAGAGGAAAAGGAACGGCTTCCCCACAGGGGCTAAAGCAATTGCTCCACAGGCCAGTGACTTTTGAAAAATATTTGATAATTTTCTGATTTATTCTAATAGGGTTTAGCTTTTGGAAATGAGGGGAGATAATATGTGCCTGTCAGAATACTCCATGGAATGCTGGTGAGCTCCTGGTGGAAACCCAGCAGTGTAGACACTGTTGGTGCTGCAGACCTGCTGTTTGAAGCTCACTGCTCTGCTTATTTAGTGGCTCACTCAAGGCACTGCCGAGGCTCAGATATGGAGCCTGAGCTTCACACAGAACTCCATCTGCATTCTACAGCCCCAAATCTACAGCAAACATACTCTGACACAGCTGAATGGAAATGAATATCGCTCCTGTATTAAGATGCACTCAGAGATGGAATAAAAAACACCCCCCTCTGTGCCTCTGGATTAAACAAAAAAACCAACCAACCAAAAAAAAAAAAAAAGCCAAGAAAAAGGGAAAAACTGTTATTGTATAGACAGTGGATGCAGAAGGAAGGAGACGAGCACTGTGCCAAGCAGAAGATGCGGCAGGACAGCAGAGAATGCCGATGGCCATCAGCCAGCACAGCCTGACTGTGTCACTGTCACCTTCACGCAGCTCTCCCAGGCACACAGATCCTCCCTGGGGGAAAACACGGCTTGAGCTCTGCAGCAGAGCTGGGGTGTGACACCTGGGCGTGGGCTGGGCTCCTCAAACACCTGCGGATTTGGGACATGAGGAAACACCCGGAATCTGCAAACTGACCCTCACTGATGGGCAGCACAACACACAGGAGCCTTCATGTGAAACAAAAATGCAGTCTCTGCAGCCCCCCTGGGCTGAACAGCAGGAGCAGCACCAGAGACCCATTGACTCTGATGGTGTCTGGGCTGTGGTGCCCTGAGCAGCACCTCGAGCAGGTTGTGGTACACAGAATCACAGGATATGCTGAGTTATAAGGGACACACAGGGATCATCGAGCCCAATCCTCAGCCCTGCACAGGACCATGTCCAAGAGTCACTCCCTGTGCCCCAGAGCATCATCCAAACCCTCCTGGAGCTCTGGCAGCCTTGGGGCTGTGCCCACTGCCCTGGAGAGCCTGGTCAGTGCCCCCAGCCTCTGGGGGAAGAACCTTCTGCTGATACCCAACCTAAACCTCCCCTCACGCAACTCCAGCCATTCCCTGGGTCCTGTCACTGGTCCCCACAGAGCAGAGACCAGTGCCTGCCCCTCCTCTGCAATGAGGTCCCCCCTCAGTCTCCTCTTCTCCAGCTGGACACACCAAGTGCCCTCAGCTGCTCCTCACACGCTTCCCCTCAAGGCCCTTCATTGAAGTAGTGCATAGAAATGCCAGGACAGTGTCCACTACAGTCACTTGTCAGGGTCTCTGCGTCCCACTAACAGGTGAGTTTTGCTGTGGATGCCGAGTTTTGGTTGGATATCTTTGTAGCTCATCTTATAGACATTGCTGTCAATTCCATAGGAAGCATTTTACATCACTTTGAGAGCTCTCACTCTATTTTGGGCTGTCCTTTTAACATCTGCCATTGGTTTCTGCTGGAGAACCCTTAAATGCTTGGGGTAGCACCTGCCAAAAATCAAAGGCAAAGCCAATAACCAGGGAGGTGTAGGGATGGGGAGAGCTGCAGAAATTAGGGGTATAGTTGAAGTCAGGTATTCCATTGCCAGGTGGTTTCCTGCTAACGCACAAGAGCCTCCAGTTTGGACATGAGGTGGGACAATAATACTGAGTGGTCTGGGATGTGAGACTGGGGACTGCATCCTGAGCTGGACTCCTCTGTGGTCTAAGGTCCTGTGAGCCCCAAAGGTGCCCCGTTGGAAACTGTACGTGGGATGGCACGTTTGCTGGCAATGTCAGCTGATGTTTTTATGATATAATTAAATAGCAATTACTTTCCTTCCTTCCTTCCTCTTCTGTCTTCCTACAGAGACTTGTGAATAGAGCATGTTGAGATCTATTCTTGGTGAAACTGCAGTTGCACTTCTTTTTTTAATTATTATTTTAGCAGACACATTCTCTGCATAATTCCAAAATAAGCAACTTGACAGCATATATTTGAGGCTTCCAAAATCTGACGTTAGTTTTCCTGGGTCAGAAACAGTGTGTTAGTAGCGACTGAAATAGATATTTGTTGGATTTTTTTTATATATATATTCTGTATTCTTTTACAAAAATAACAGCTAATTCATTGGATATTAATAGATCACTGCCTTTGGAATTTTGCTCCTCCTGTAAAGTTAGTTTATTTGGGTTAATTTCATGCCCAATCGTGCTTGCCTTCAAAGTTCAAGGATATTTTGTGTCATTAGATGACAAAGTTGAGGTAATTTGTGATGCTCAGGCTGATTTGCTCATCTCCTACTTTCTTCACACCAATATTTCCATAGATGCATTTGTGAGTTATGACCTTACATGTATAACTTCAGTTTTGCTGTGGTTGTTCCTGTAAATCACTTACACATTTATCAGAAACAAGGAAACTTGAGATTTCAAACCTGTCAGAGTGCTGAGACAAGTAGTCTTCCATACTGGTTGTGGCTGTATCTCCGAAATAAAACATAAAGCCAGATTTTTTAATATATGAAGAGAAATGAAGCTCATTTACTATCATGTCATTGGAAAAAAAAAATCCAACGGTTTTATTTTTCCAAGAGTTAAATTCAGATGTTGCTCTTCACAGCTATTTTCCCCCTGGAGGCAAGGCAGTTTATGCCAGCTGTTGGTGTGTGGTGTCAGGGTTTACCTTTCCATGCAAAATTCCCTCATCTTTCATTTACATTATGCACTTCTTTAACCGAATAACCCCTGTCTACAAGAAAAAAAAATAATAAAAAAGGTACTTACATAGTCACCCTCAAGGAAACAGCTGCTTTGAAATGTAAAGCTTGACCAAGCTGTGGCTCTGCAGTGGTTTTGTTTCCCACACCTGACTGAGGTAAAGGCACATTTGTTTTGTGGCTACCACAGCTGGAAGATCTCACTGAGGACAAAGGGATGAAGAGAAGAGCTTGAGCCTTTGGAAATCTTGTCATTTTATTCATCTCTAGCATGCCTTTCCTAAGACTAAAAATTCCCCAAATCTAATGGATTCTCCAGAGGAAAAGAGTTTTGTTTTCTTTCAGCTCATTCAAGAGAGTTAAATGAACTTCTATTTTCTAAACTGGATCTCACTGGAATTTGGGAAGGAAGGAACAAATACATTTCAGGTTCAGTCTCTGAAGGAAAAATGCCTGTGCCATGACTCAAATCCATGATTCTGTCCTAGCCAGGTTTAGTGAATATGAGAATAAATTTCTCTTTTTGGTTGTTTACATCCTTGTTTTATGCCCGAAAGGTTTTTTGTGGTGTTTGTCTTCCACTGTATTCAAGCATTTTGTTCTCTGGCTTTTTTTGAGCTTAACATTATTTCAAGGAAACCTTACAAAGCTTTGTCTGTGATTATCTCTGTCATTAAATATGTGTGATTTTTCAGCCCTACTGAAATTACTGCATTGTGTAACAGCAGAGTCAAAGTGCTTGAGTACGTCAGCTAATTTATTGACTGCACAGGCTAGCAGAGTAATTCTCATAGCTCCCATTATACTTTCAATCAGAGTTAGCAGAAATAAATATAAGGTAGATTGTTCCATCAGACAAGAGAAGTGTTAATCCAGCATTAAGATTTCTCATTCTTTAATAACAATCAAGCAATGTAGGTACCATGGATACATCTTATTATAGCTGTGACAAATACAGTTGTTTTCTGTGTTATAATTTCCAAATTGGCAGATGCTAGTGGAGGAAAAAAATTATAGGTTAGGCATGTGTGCTGTTTATGGCATCGTCCGTAGAGATGCGAAGGGAAGCAGAATGAAAATGGGATATTTTATTTATTTATTTACCCTTTTTTTAGCTTTGTAGCAATTATGAAATTTAAGGTGAAAATGGCTGATTTAAACTCTTCTCTAAAGCTGCATTTGGGAAAAGTAACCTTTTTTCCAAGTTGACATTTTGTTTTTAAAATTTTCACTTTGTTGATGTTTTCTTGCTCTTTTTTTTTTTTTTTAATTAAAAAAGGAGTAAAGGAAAGATAGAGTCAAAATAGTTTCAAAGAAAAATGTAAAAATTTCACTAGAAGACTTTTGGAAGAAGCACTTTGGAGTTTTCAAAAATAACTTAGATGTGAAATTTGGCAGAACAGGCTGTTCCTGAAATTTCACATCACTGTTATGATGTGCAGCATGTTAATTTTCTGGACCTATCCTATTAAAAATGTCAACTGACCAGATGTGATTCTGTGGGAATATGAAGAGATGGAGATTCCTGACACAATCATCACATCCCTAGAGCTGGCTAATATGGGAATTAGCCATTGAGACCCAATGTCTTTGCTTACAATAGTGCAGATAAAATAAACTGTCCCTTGGCTTCAGGACCAGAGGGCTGTGTTTGAGATGCACCTCACAGGCAGAACTGCACCTACTCCTGTGTTGTCCACCCAGTCCCATTCCCTTCTGAGGCGTCCATCCCTCTCTAACCCATCTGGACGAGGTATTTAAAGGAATTCCAGATCACTGCAGCCCTCTCACCCACAGCTGTAGTTTGGCAGCAAAAAAAAAAGAAAAAAAAAGATGTACAGGAGATAAAACTTTGCAAGTACGTTGGTAGGAATAGTGTAAATCGCAAGAGCAGATCAGTACAGAATGTTCCTGACTGCCGGAAGCAGAATCCAACTCGAACATTGTCAGATTTCTGGAGTCACAGAAAGGTCTTGAGTGTTGGAGGTAGTTCAGAGGGAAGGGTGAGCTGTGGGGACTCGTATAAAAAGAAACATTAAAGGAGTGAAATAGATATAGTTTGCCTGAGCAGTGGCTACAGAGAGACAAAACAGCACACAAACATTTGAGGGATGGAAGCACCACAGAGACAGTGGAATTCTGACTGCCAAAAGGGGGGGTTTCTGGGAGTAACGGGTGAGGCTTCCTGTGGCACTCCAGGAAAATCTGAGGCAGCCCCCAGCTCTGCAATGCTGGGCTATGAGCAGCCATGAAGTGCTAGACAAGAGATGGCACCAGAGGAACTTTTCCACTGCTGTTTTCTGACAGGTGGAATTGTCTGGATGTCATTCATTGCTTAGTTTGGATAAAAATGGGGCTGCCACCTCAATCGGCCCTTTTTTTAGTTTTATTTTATTTTAATTGTGGTGTCTGTGCCACCATTAATTCCAAAGAAAGTTATTTTGGTGGTAAAGAACTAAAAAGACTTTTACATATTCATTTGTCTCGACATAGTGCAGAGCACCACTGAACCCCACAATAGAGGAGGAGCATTAGATATGCAAAAGAGCACCTGCATTAAGGGATTTGCCTTGAAGATGGAGATGAAAGCAACCACCTGAAGTCCCTTTTAGACAGGAGAACAGCCCAGCAGCTTTTGAGCTGCAGAGATCTTTCCAAGCCTCAGGGAGCTGACCTTAAACTGAGAGCAGCATCACTTGGACTTTGTACAGTTTCTGTGGGGAGTTTATTCCCCTTGACATGGGACTTCTCTGTATTGAGCCATCCATTAGGTAGGCATAAAACCAGAGAAAGCCCTAAATGTCCTGCTGGACATGTTTTTGCTATCAAAACTGCTCCATGTGATTTGTATATGATGGGTTTGTGTATGATGGACAGGCCGTGCCTCTCAAGAATAGCTCTTTTTAGCAGGTCATTTTCACACACTATAAAAGATAAAAACTTGCATTATTCAATGGTTGAATTAGTAACAATTTGGCAACTGAAGGAGAACAGCACTTTGTTATGAAAATGCTTCTGTAACCACTAGCAACTCTGATTTGGTGTCAGGCTTAACTGTTCCTTAAAACTGAAATTACTTGTCCTTGGAGATGCTGAATAATAGCAGGTGTCTCTGGGAGTAAACCATGCCTGTCTATCTTGATATTGTTTCTTCTGAAGGTAGAGGGATTCTTTGACGTGGTAAATAGTGCACACACAAAATGTGCAGCAGGAGAGACAATCTTAGGTGAAAATATAAACACTTTCTACTTTGATCTCTCAGTCACTTTTCCAAGATATTGACAGAACAATGGATTAATTAGTGAGGACAGTTTCATTAAGTATATGCAAACTGCCTGAAGTCTCACAGGGAGTCTCATGAGACAGAGATTAGCAAAGTAGGTGGAATAGGGATTTAAATAAAAAAGCAAATATCCAATGACACACAGAAGAAAAGTGACTCTGTTGGCAGGCACATTTTGCAATGTTACGTGTAAAAGGTTGATTTCTTGCAAAGGAAGCCAGTAAAGTTTTGCCAATAAATTCAATGGCAGCAGAATTTGTTGCCTTTATAATACAGGACAGTGTTTCTACCCCAAAACCAAACCATCAAATATAATAGTTGGTGGAAGCAGGACTCTAGAAAAATGGGAATTCTCCCTGTGTGGAATGAATCCCCGAGTGGAGAGTGTCAAGGAGGTTTGGCACGGCATTATTCTTGAGTTGCCTCTTTTGCTTTCATGTAGGAAAAAAAAAGCTTGTAATTGTGGAAGCAACTGGGCAAGGAAACCAACTTAATGACCTTATTAAGAAATTCTGTGCTGCCATGGATCACAAGATTTCAGGTCCCAATTGCTATATCTGTTCTTTCTGAATAGATATCTCTCGCCTCCTTTACTTCTACTAGGAAATAATTTTCTTTTTATAAAAATCAGTTTTTCAAACCAGAATAAAGAACTTAAAATGAAGAATTATTTTTTGTAAATATCCAACTTCCTCATTGAAAAGTTGAGGGCATAATTCGTTAGATAAAAGCTAGATTTTCTCATTGAAAAATTGAATATTTGGCATAATTTTGTTTTGTGTTTTCATTCACAAATGGAAAGACTTTCACTGGAAGCTTTAGGGACAAAACCAAAAGCGTTTACAAGCTCTCATGGAAAATGCAATGTGTTATTTGGCCAGAAGTCTTATAATGCAATTAAGATAACTTGTTCAGGCAGAGAATTATAAATGTTGATATCTTCATAGTTTTGTTGAGTAGCTGTAATATTTTCCTGAGGTTAGTGGTTTCAGTTAAACGTTTAGCGTTTACCTTTTTA
>JAWWMP010000036.1:13005685-13030928 GCA_035047865.1 Dendrocincla tyrannina | reverse complement strand
CTTTAAAATTCTATTTATAATACACATAGAAGTATATTTATAGTCTTACAAATGCATCTGGAAATAAATATTGTGCTGAAATAAATATTGTACTGAAAATAGCCAGATTTTGATTTATTCAGGCTACCTAATACTGAAGCAGATGTATCCACACCCTGTCGCGAAAGTATCAGGGATTTATCATCTGCCCTAGCAAACTAAAGACAAGGGCAAGTTGTGCTGGAGTATAAATAGGCATGGGCCTTGAACCCCTTTGCCCTGACTCATGTAGGTCAGGACACAAGGCAGAAGGAGAAGCACCTTCTCTGACAGATTTGGTGTTTGTGCTGCTGCAGAAGTCGATCAAAAATTCCCACCGCGCCCGATCAATAACTGTGGCCATTGAAGCAAAAATAGAACAATTAGTAACACTAGTGAGCAACGTGGGAAGCTGAAAGGAGCAGGCTAGTGAGGAGTGACACAGATAGATGCCAGCAGTAAAGAGTGGGGAAACAAAGTAGAACATCTGTCCAATTTACCTAATTGTGCAATAAAAGGAAAAGAAATCTTATTTCTTCAAGTAGTGCACCAAAAGTTCATGCGCAAAATATTCCAAGCATGGCACAGTTTGAGGGAAGGGAAGGAAAGGTGATGATGCCCCGTGTTGCTGGAAACTTGGCTGGCAGGTGTTGCTTTGGTGAAGGTCATGCCTGAGGTTTGGATTGGTAGGCTGAATACTGAAACAAAGCAGGGAGACTTGGTTGCTCTCCCCAGGTCTGCTGTTTTCCCCAGTGTGTGGTTTTCTTTTACTTTTTACCTTTCGTCTGCCGTGTAAATCTCAAGATCTTTAGGGCAGGGTTGATTCAGGTGGCTGTGACCTCAGTCTTGGCTGGGGCTGGCGAGGTTCCTGTAGTACAAACAGCATCTCATCATTAAGAAATACAAGATAATGATGTGGTAACAATTACCCTGAAAGATCTGTCCAAATATCAAACTAATATTGGATAAGGAAGAATAAAACTTTTTCAAGACATTTTTGGGAAGGGGACGAAAGGAAAGGGTATTGTTAAAGCAGTAAGGGAAGATCCTGTTTGATGTTCTTTAACTCCATGCTTGGCAGAAGTTTAGATATCTCTCTCATGAGATGATGTAAAAAAGTAACAGATATGGCCAACTGCAACCTGTATAATTGAAATTGGTAAGAAAACATTGGATTACAAAATTTCCAACACAGGCTTTTTTTTCCCCTTAGATGTCTCTTACCTGGGAACACTAAAGGAGAAAAGTCTTCTGGTTCAGATGAGAAGCAAGTTTTGAAATACCAAGCTGAAAATTCTGGAGTGTGACTGAAGTCAGTGGTGATCCAGAACAGCAGGGGTAAGTACTGCATGTTCTGAGGCCAGCATGTGTTGCATTCTTTACCATCCAAGCCATTAGCGAAACATGAATTCAAAAAAGAAGTTTAAATTATGCAAGAAAATGGGCTTTGGATTCCTATTAATGATAAAATTAATTTTATATCCAAAACATTGGACTGTGTCCCCCTGGAGAACAATGAAGAGAGTGAAAATCCCCCAGACAATGAATGTTGAAAGCTGCATAATAGTCTTATCATTTCTGTACAGCCTTGGTTGAGACAGCTGTAATTAATTATAAGAAAATGACAAATGGTCAAGGCTGTGCTGAAGGCAGTGGCCCTGGTACTTGACATTGTAATGCAACTGGGGAAAAGCTTGTCAAATCAAGGGTGTGTTAATTTATTAGGCAGCCATTCGTGCCAAGCTGAATAAAAGGAAGAAAAAACTAAAAGGTGAAAAGTTACTGCAAATATTAAGCATTTGAGGGGATTTCAATAATCTGCATACTGTGAGACCATGGTAATTTTATTCCTTTGACTTCTGCCCCAGGTGCTTGTTCGCTTGTCACTCACACCTCACACACCGCTGAAAATCCCTCCGTCATTATTAGTGGGTTATATCCTACAGTGTCAGCGGAGGGAAATCTTAGTTTGGCCAAATGTGGGCTCTGCTTCAAGAAACTACAAGTCTTTCACACTCTGCCTAGTTTAGTTCTTGTCAAAGTTTATGTTTCAAAATGTTTCCTTTGGCTCCTCTGTTTCTTCCTACCTGTGGTTTGCAAACATCAGCAGAGTCCCATGGCTGAACTGTTGGGTCAGCACCTGGGGAAGGTGATTTCAGCCTTGCCTGGGCTCTTGGCCTCCTGTGTGTGCTGGTGTTCTCTTCTGCCTTGCTGGCTGCAACTGCAAGTCCTAAAAGCAGAACTTCCTTTTAGTTCTTCAGGTCCCAACAAAGCTTTCAAAAGGAGTAAACTTATGCAAAATAATAATATTTTCATGTAAACTGAAGTGAGCTGTTTGCTTGCAGCACTAGCATGCCTTGTAGGAGGGATCTGGGGTTTTTTGTAGATACTAAAGAATATGGCAAGAGCCACTGACTGCAGCCAAGTGAATAACATGTGACAAGCATTGTCCAGGAGTCCTGGATCCCTCTCTCCTTCCAACATTAATATGCAGCCCTTAGAAAATGGCTTTGTGTTGTCAGTCCTTAGAGAGCATCACGGTACTGTCCAAGTGGGTTTGTGTAGGGAATGGGCCTTTAAAAGCCAGGAAACATTCTAGTCATTCTCCCTGAACATCAGCATATTTAGAACAGATGCTGCTCTAATTATGATACATTGGGAACTTTTGTCAATACTCTCCAACTCCAGTTGTACAAAAGAATCAGTTGCTAGAAAACATAAGGATTCTTATGAGACCCTTAATCTTCCTTAATCTATGCATCTTGGGTGTTTTTTGGAACCTAAAATAACACCCCCTAAGGATTTAAAAGACCCTTTATATGTGAGATAACAATTCATATTGTCTTTTTTTTTCCTGAATGTTGGCTATCTGAAAATTTAACTAGTTAACTCACAGTTGACCACTTACAGTGATGGCACTGCTTTTGCAGCTCCCCGGGTGGCTGTCACCAGCTCATCACGCCTGTTGTCACTATTCATTAAACTATGCTGGCAAGGGGTGACTGATCTCACTGTAAAATAATCCCTCCTTGAAAGATCAGTAATTTTTCTCTTGATCAGTTAGTTGATTGCTAAGACTTATGTCATTTTGCAGCATGTCTCTGATTAGGAACACCTTTGGCTGAATGTTAAGCGTTTATCTACTGTGATGCAATTCCAAACAGTGCTGTAAATCTCTCCATATAGATGTCTAATGTATGGTTGGCATTTGAAAACTGTTTGAAGTGGTGAATTGGATATCAGTGTGCTCTGTAGGCCAAAGCTGCAGCTCCAGTGGCTCACTGATGCGCAATTTTTGTCTCTGCCAGACTTTGTATTCAGAGGATTCATTCTGTTCCACTTAAATATGCCTGATGTGACCATTGTCCTCTGGACTGTGTGTTGTGGTATTTTATATACTATATATATGTGTGTGTGCTATGGTTCTTATATGTAAGAGCCATACATGGACTGGGCACTGTGGACATGGATAACAATCCTGGTGCAGGGCAAAAGCACTTTCACATCAGCAGTGCAATTAAAGCTGGCCCTGAAGCTACTGGCAAGCTGGGCTGAGGTTTATTTTCATAGTACAAGTTTCTGACTGAAGATGATGAGTCTGTGTTTTTATTTTTTTTGTTCTGAAACTCAAGACATGAAAACGTGTCTGAAGTCTTTCATTTCCACCTATTGAAAATGCTTTAAAAAGGAAAGAAATAAACAGATGGCTCTCATTAGCACAAGAGTGCTTTAATCTTTTGCACATTTTAAATTTTATTTTCCTTTCAATGTTTGTAAGTAAATTGGTATAAAATTAAGACTTCACCAGAGCAATTGAATTTCACACATTTCAGTCCATGAAAGGAGAGGTGGACTCCATCCAAATTGCAACAACTGATGTAATCCTGGCATCACAATTATCTATTATGATCAACAAATGTATTCCGAGTGAATGAAATGCAGCGAGACTGGCCCCTACACATCTTGCTCAAGCAAACCTCCTCTGAAAGCCCCGTGTGCAACTGGCCATCCCGCCTCTACAATTCAAACAAAGAGTTTTATTTTAAGCTGGAAAAATACAGAACTCATCATTTTGAGGAATATGTGCAAGAAACTGTGAATAGAATATGCTGTTGATATAAATTGCCAAAGTTGCAGGACATCAGTGGAGCTGCATCATTTTGACCACAAAATAATCTCCCAATGGAATTGTGGGGGGGTCACTTGACAAAGGTGGTAAAATACCTACATTTTTCTCACGGCTCATGAGCTGAAGGTGTTTAACTGGTAGGACCCTGATGCTCCATCCTGAAGCAGCAGAGGTAGCTACAACCTCCTGCTCCAGAACTTTGTGTCTTCACCCCGTTCTTCTGCAGCTCCTGCCTCTGAAATCCTTTTTCAAGGGTGCATGGCCAGGCCTGGCTGCTGCCACGGCTTTTGGTCCTACATCAGTCAAAGGTTTTTCAGTCAAAATGCAATTCTTGATTCAAGCAATAGGGAATGGGCACCACTTCTGGGGTATTAGAAGGCCACGACTTCCCAGGAAGTGTTAGACGACGTAATTCTTGTTGGAGTGGTCGGTAAGGCTTGTCCAGAGGAGTTTCCTTGTGGCACTGAGGCAGCAGCCCAGGGCTCTGCTGTGAGCAGTGTGATCCTTGGCATTGTGTGTGCAAACAGTGTTGTCGGTACAGAATTACAAATGCAAACAGAAAGTGTCTGATATCTACCCTGTAAACGGCATTGCATGCTTTAGGGCTTCTTTTGTATGATAGAAATCAAGGTCTGAGCCTCTTCTGTTTATTTGAGAAAAAAAAAAAAGATGAAAATTGCAGAACTGCTAGATTTGCAACATCAGAAAAAGAAGTTGAAGACTCTTGGGGAAAAAAAATATTTTAATTCTGTCCCTCTTAGAGCAGAATTGTGTATAAAGTGGCTTTTTTATTTCCTAGGAGCTACCTTAGTTCCTGGGTGGGGGGAAGGTTTATTTTTGGTGCCACTGTACAGCATTCTGATAAAAAAAAAAAGCTTAACATTTCAGTTATATTGAGGAATTTTGTTTCGAGCTTAACCTTTTCCAATAGTAGGTGTTTTAATAGAAAATGGAATATATCTCATTCTGGAAAGCTATTTTTAAGTGGAGAAAAAAGAGCATTCTCACTTGTCTATTATACAATTTTTCATGTTTTCCTATCTAATTGCATTGTTTTGGACGAGGGAAAATGTTCCAAGAAACAGTGTGTCAAAATCTGAATAAGTTAAAAGGACTTGCCGTGTTTCTCCCTTGCAAGCTTTGTTTTCCTTGATATTTAAACAGAAATGTGCCTCGTCTGGGTCCTTTGCACAAACCCCTCTGGACAAACTCAGCTGCTTTGTGTGGCCTGTTGGGGACGCCACGTAGAATTAGATTTTTTTGAGTATCTGTATTTCCCAGGGCTGTCAAGGGTTCCATTCACAATCGCTCAGTCATGATTCACACTGGCAGAAATGATCTCTGCCTCCTTGCTGTTGCTTTCGGGTTTTAAAGTCAGGTGCAAACTGCACGAGTGCGGACATTCCTTTTCATGGGAGAGGTTCAAATGCCACCTTGACCACATGCGAGGCCACAAGGCTTTAGAGGTGTCGAGAGGTCTGTGTTAGACACCCCACAGGCAGAATGAGGCACCTGCACCCATTGAGAGGAGTGTTTTTCTTTCTCGTTCTGAAGGCTCTCCAAAGGTGAGGAGTCCACACGCTCTCCAGCCAATTTGTTGCAGTGCTGAATTAACCTTCCATTTGAAAGCTTTTCCAGATCTTCTCTACCCTGCAGCTTCTTTGCTACATTTTTTTTTTGTTTTAACCTTATTGCTTTTGTTTCTTCTTTCACAATGAAAATACTGTTGCCCTGTTCTTGATAGCATTTCAACACTGCTCGCAGATTTATTTAACAGGTTCAGAAGAGCAAAGAGAGGAGGAGGAAGATGAACGAGGACTTTAAAAATAAAAATTTCAGTTGAAATAATTGATTTTTCATTTCAGTTGAAAAATGTGGATTTTTTACAATGGTCTTCCTTTCCTTCTTCTCTGCTCCTGTTAGCAAAGAGGAAAAAAGACTTTTATTTCCTTGGGGGTGATATGAGCTCATGAGTTCGTGAAAAGGTAACTGAGGTGGTGACGTCTAAACCTTTAAGTGTGACAATTTATAAAGACCTTCCCACAAAGGTCTGACAGTACCAGTTGTGTTTGCAGTAAATATTTGTAAGGGGATTTTTTGGTGTATTTTTAAAGGAACATAAACCACAGGCCCCTATGAGTTTCAGACATGCAGAACTGAGGGCAAAATTTGAAAATGTCATCACAATATTTTCTACACGTTGCCCAGGTGAATTTCTTTTGTGAAGGGAATTTTGAATCCTTGAACCTTTAGAATGCTGTGTTTGAATATCACACTGGACAGGAACCACCCTCTGAAGTACCAAACAGCTGCTGTCATTGCACGGGTTGGGACTGTGTATTTTTGTAAGACCATGTGAACCTTTTTTTATTTTAATGAAACTTGGAAGGGACTCTATAACCAGAATAATCCTTTTCAGCCTGTTTCAAGTGGAAATAAATTCTTCTTCATTACTAAGGGTTCAATGCCAGGATTTGGAATCTGTGTTTATATAAAACCAAGCTATAACTATTCCTTCTTCAAGCAGCTCATAGCCTGTGTAGGGTTAGTCCTCTATTTTTCTCCCCATCAGGGTCTCCTTTGCAGTTTGTTCTTTCCCTGGAAGGTGATTTTCTTCCACCAAGCACCTGTTGTCCTTGCTATTCTCCTGTCATCTCCAGCCCATCTCCTCCATCTCCTGTCTTTTCTAATAGGCCTTTCCACTCTTCTGCTGCCTGCAGGGCTCTTTCATTTGTTCTGGGTAAAGTGACGCTGTTCTGTTCTTTGCCAGGTTTTATCCCCCTCAGACATCACATCCTCCCTCTGTCTTAGCCATTGCACCCTCTTGGAGCTTTATTTTCTTATTCAGCAGGCCAGCATTGCTTGCACGCTCTGTCAGCTTGCAAAGTCCTCTTGCCTGCCACAACCCCTGGCTTGGGTCATCACTTCCTTCACACTTCTCTTACAGCTTTTCTCCCTTAATCTCCAGCCCATGACTGGAACTTTTAGCTCTCAATTTAACAACGTGGTGATTCCATAGTTACCTCTGTGTCTGAGACCTTGCTTGAGCCCTGATTGTTGTGAATATCTGGTGTCCGATTCCAGATTATTCTTTGCTGTGACAGTAGGATATCTGGTGTAAGAAATTGAGAGAGAGTAGGGACAGTAAAACTTATTTTTGAAAAACCTTTAAGAACTGATTCCATTCATTTGAGTCTTTATTTTCTAGCTATTCTGACGGAAAAAAGTAAATATACTCCATGACATTAGGAGACTTAAATCAAATTAGGGCAATTCAGATCTTAATACTGCTAACTTGGTGGTATTTTAATTTAAAAGTAAGTTTTTATTATTAACAATGTCAGACTACCAGATTTTTACCTGGCCAAGTACCTCTATTTAAATGAAATTACTGCTTACTTATTATTAAGATGTTGAGAAGATTCATTCCTGAGCATCACATCAGAATCTAGGATGTTTTCCATCATGAAGAGTTGGGGCAGATTCCTTTTCATGTTTCCCTGTAACTCGGATTTAGCTTTTAGCCTAAATGGTGGGGCTGTTAGTGCTGGCTGGGGAAACACTGCTGATGCTCTTGAGAGAAAACGTGTCTGTTCATCTTCAGCCAACACATCTGAAGGCATTAAATCCTGAACGAGTGAACACTGGAAGGAACTTCTTTATGGCACTTGAAACGAGGACAGACTTGCTAAAGAAAATCTTTCTCTGGCACCACAGAAGGATCAAATATAAAAGGAATCCTCAACATCAGAAAGCACAGTTTCCGCAGGCAGTGCTGTAACGCAGAAGACCCTGACCCTAAAGCTGCCCTTGGCCAGGTGAGCAGGGCATCAAAAGTGTGTTCTTTCCCAAGGGAAAGGCTGCAGCTGGGCACTGGGGCAACAGTGGCACAATTCATCACCCTGGTTTGCTGGGTGAGGAAACAAGGAGCTCACGAGAGAGTTGGAGCTCCAGGCAGTGTGCCAGAAGCCACATCATGTGGCCCCAGCCCTTCAGATTGCTTTAGAAGAAGAAAATAATAATTAGGAAAAAAAATAATGTGTTCAAGTTCAGCTCAACTGGCATTCACCTTTTAGGTGTATTAGAGAAATAGTATTTCAGGCCATATTTGTTGCATTACTGGGTCCCAGAGTGTAGGGATGGGAGTCTAATGGAGGAAATGAGTAGTGTATGCCAGTGCCTCTGTAATAAGACACTAATCCTACATCTTCTTCAAGAGTTGTGACCTCCAGAAACACAGAGTTCAAGTCATGTGGAGTTTGGCCCTTTTTTTTCAACCTAACAGCTAACCAGTGTATTGAAGTAATGTAATTTGATGGGTCCACCTTCCTGTTGTCTTCTTTCCCAGCTCAAACATCACATCTGTTATCGCTTGTGCTGGAGGGTATGATTATCCTCCATAGATAGAAATGTTCTATTGCCTGAGTCAAAGGCATTTAGTTCATCCAGAGAAGTTATTGTTTGGAGGCCAAAATGTCTCCAGTTCATATCCTAGTTCTTCTTTCCATTATTGTATGTGTGTGATATTAATTTCTGTCTTTGAAGGAAAAAGAAATACATCTGGTGCTATGAGAAGAGGGGTGAAAGGAAAGTGAATGTCTGTGGACATCTCCCCTGGCATAACTTTTCATCTTGGCAATAGCATATATTAAGGGGTTCAATTTAAATTCATAAATAATTTTTAAGAAAATGTTGAAAGGTATGCCAATTTTTATCTGGGGTAGCTTAGTTTTCTTTTTTTCCAGTAGGACAGAGCTTATATCCTTGTGTTAAGTGGTAAGAAATTAAGAAGTTTCAAGGAACCCAAAAATTCACTATGAGAGAATTAACTCACTCTAGTAAGGCCTCCTATATAGGTTTAATTCAAATAGAAACCTCTGCTACAGGAGGTAGGAAACAGAAATTGGGAAACACTTAAGCCAAACACCAAAACAGTTGCTATGATTTATATTTACTTAGAGAAATGCATTATAGTCATCATTGCCTTTTATCTCAGCCGTACTGTAGAAAATTACCTTCCACTGCCACAATTTATAAAATGCTCTTTGAATGTTTATAGCCAATGTACAACCATAACAACAGCAGCAAATGGCCAGATTCCTTTTAACACCTCCTCCTGATATTCAAGGAATCTGTACTAGGGGTAGTCAACAATTGGCAGAGATGGGAAAAAACATAATTAATTCGTTCAAGTTACTTTCCACTAATAAAAACTCCATTACTTGAGAAACTCAAACTTCCTTCAAAGAGAAATGCTTGTCAAATAAGTGTGAACACTCAGAGAGAAGTGTGAGACTGGGGTCCAGTAACGTGCTCGGGATTGCCAGACTGATCAGCTGCAGATCCTCAGGAGTCCAGTGCCAGTTCTTTCCTCAAGCAGAGTTTTTTTGCCTTCTCCCAGTGTTACTGGAAAAATATCTTCTTTTTTCCCAGTAATGTTTGCAGTTACAAGCTTACAAATTTGGCCTTAAAAGTTCCACCTCTGAAATACAAACCTAATTCTTTGGCATCCTTCATCCGTACCCGTATCCATTTAGCTGTGTTATTGTATAGCTGTCATCAAGCCAGAGCGACTGAAGCCTCAAAGAACAGCCATCCAAAACTGAACACACACACACAAAAGATTGAGGGCAGAGAGCACTGGAGTGGCCACCCTCCCCTGCCTCTGTGGAAGGCAGCCAGTTAATTTATTTAAAATAAAACTATTTCAGCCAGCTGGCTGCCCTTGCAGGGCCTCCTTGGCATTTACTGTAGCCGTGGGGTAACGTAGGCATTCAGGATGTGTGGAGGTAGCTGTTGATTCCTAAGCCTGTACATGGAATGAAGATATGCAATACTCTGGCAACAAGTAGTTCAGCACAGGAAACTGAAACACGCAAGCCTGACCCTTCTTGTTCACCCAGTACGTTTGTGCTGCTGTTGAAGTTAAAGGCACAAGTGTTTGACCACTCCCCAGCGCTCAGCCTGCCGTGGGAATAGGTGCCTGACTATTCTCCATTCTCTTGGAGGCACCTGTATGGGAACACAGGCTGTGACAGGAAAAATGAGGAGGAAATAGGAGTTTGGAGTTAATTGCAGCAAGGTGTTTTTTCAAATTCCTCAACAAATAGATAAACCGAGTGGGAAACTGTGGTATCTCTTTCATGTTGAGTAGTAAAACCTGCGTCCCTAAACTGAAACACCTAAGAAAACAAGGCATTACTTGTTTCTATCTTCCCTGGTACAGCATTCCTGGCTTTGAGCCATCTTTGCCTTTGGGAGGCATTTTTGGTAAGGGAGGCTGGTGTGTTCTGCTAGGTGTGTTGGTGCAGGGGGGCTCCCTCCCCGTTGCTTGCCCTTTGTGCTGGGTGTGTGGGATCAGCAGTTTGCACAGGGGGCTGTTTTGTGTATAAAGTCCCAACAAAGAAAAGGTGCCTGTTTTTTAATTATGGGATTAAGTACAAGAGCCCTCGGCTTTAAAAGTGCACCACAGCTCTGGAATTATTTAAGCAAGTGTTACCACAATTTCTTCTGTTCCGTGTAAGAGATTGATATATTCAAGGTCATGACTCATGCAGCATTGATTTCTTGCCAGGGGATTTAGATCTTAAGTGATGGATTGTGTTGTGAACCGATAAATTTTTTAAAAATTAGTAAAACTTCACAGTGTACCTTAAATTGTTAATATTTACTGAGGAGTGAATGCATCACAGCTCTATATTCTGTTACTGCTTCCTTCTGGAAAGAGCATTTGGAAGACCAAAGCCCTGTTAGTGGCCTGCCATACTGTTTGATAGCTTTTGTAAATGCTTTCAAAAATGATGAACACGATGAGCCAGGTCTTCAGCTGATATAAATCATTCTTCCCCCACTGGCTCACACTAGCTGTCACTCTCCAAAGTGCTGCCCAAAAGAGCCTTTCACTGGCTACCTGGCAGGTTTAGTTCTGTCAGTCAGTGAGCTCTCAGTGGCTCTCATGTGAACTGCCCCACGGAGACTGAACATTACACCATCCATCCTCTGTTTTGGGCACTGGTAGGCTTTGTGTAAGCCAGACAGCCTCAGTTGTGAACTGTCCTTTTTTCTTTTTTAATGGAAAGTGGTAGAGGAAGTAAATAACATCCAATACAGTATAAATTCGAGTCCATGCATAGATCTCAGACCCTAAGTCAGTAAGGACATATCAGAATAGTATGAGCCCAAATAGGTCTTGGTTCTTAGACTTAGTAAGTAAATTGCTGTTAATAAATAGCTCCATGTCCCAGGTTTAAGAATGACCAATCAATGACTATATCAATAGACAGACAGTAGTGTGCCTTGATTCCTGTGGTTAAACTACTGTTGAGTATTTGCCATCAATGGCATTTTTCTGTCTGTCCACTGGAATTCGGTGCTGGCTGTGACTGCAGAGGGCAAAGGACATTTATTAGTTACCTCTCAGACCCCCAAATGATAGGCACAGTCCTGAGAACAAGAACCATACTTGCGAATTTCTGCTTCGAGCACAATGAGGGGAGAGGAAGAAAAAGGTTTTACCTGCTGCCATGATCCTCAGATGGTAATGTTGCCTTTGTCACTACCCAGAGCAGTATCTCATCATAAAGCTTAAAAAAATTCATCCTAAGTCAGCATTGCAATGTTTAAATACAACATCAGCAAAGAAAAGGAAATTTTATCTCCCTCCACTGCTCCTTGAGGTTGCTTTCTCCACCCCAGTACTAAATAGAAAGGAGAGTGCTGGCTCTGGGGTCCTCTGTCTTTATTTTATGAGCCGGTGTAGGAGGCTGCAGAAAGGCATCAGGCTCTCTGCACCATTGGACACCATGCCAATATGGTTTGCTTTCACTACAGCCTTCCAGCCTGTACTGAAAGAAAATCTCCTGCAGTTTCCTCAAGTGACTGTGTTCTCACATGGGAATAAAGGAGTGTGGCCCTTGAAAAAGAAAATCCCATTCTTCCCCTCACCTATTCACTGTTTAGCATTCACCACCATGTGTTGCAGTGCTAAGACTCCAATAAGACTTCATCAGTCATGGCTTTGCAGTCCTGCTAAAAAAAGTACAGATTTCATTAAACAATGCTGTGCCATGAATGGATAGGGTAAAATTTCATGAGATTAACTGGGCTGTATTTTAGATGCCAGTCATCTTTAAAGCAATGAGCAATGTCAAGATAGATGAAAAACGATGTACCAGAGAAGTGTCACCGCTGGGAATGAGACAGTGACTCCTGTGTAGAGAGAGGGATGTATATATTTGCTTTAATAATGTCTGAATGAGAATCTCAGGTTTAATTTTTCATAACATCGTTTGGCAGATTTTGAAGGCTGATGTTATTTTTCAGGAAAGGCTCCTATCTTTTCTTCTAGAGGTGAGCACGAAAGAAACCCTTCACAAGCCTGTTCCTGTTAATTGTAATATTATTCACATACTCTTGTAATTATTTCAGGATCTGTTCCAAATATTTTTTAGCTGAATCCTGATGATAATGACCTTCCAAGGCCTGTTTTCCTACAGCTTGCAGTGTCATGCTAAATGGACTGCAACAAGAAATGTTGCTGTGCCTGGGCTCCACTAGAGCCAGACCAAAATTTGCAAATGTGTTTTTTGGGAGCTGCTGATATTTCTCACCACCTCCTTGCAGAGTGAGCAGAACACTTCCCACTGCTGAAATCTGAGAGTGAGAACTTTCCAGGCTGATCTCCTTGACAATGACCGGTAAAGCAGAAACCAGGACTTTAAAAAGGGTTGAGGAGTCTGGGGTAGTGCAGTTCCCTTTTGTTCTCTGACAGCCACGTGCAAAAGCACCTGGTATTTTGGAAAGACAGAATATCTGCCTTCCAACAGATAAGCTTCACCTTTGGTATCTCAATTTACCCAGAGAAAGTGCCTCCAAAATCCATAGTCATGTAATCACTATATTACTGTATTATTTAATACTTGCCTAGCCAAGTGTGTCTCTGTGTGTGTACATCTATAATGTATCTTTTTTTCACACCAGTTTCCCTCTCATGGTTAGAATTAATGCAGAAATGGTGAAGAGTAGAAGTAACCAGTTGAAGGATTAGAGCACTGATAGAAGGTGATTAATAATTAAGATGCTTTACACCATGTGGAGTCCAGGAGCCAAATTCTGAGCTACACCTGCCCTGTTGAAGGCAGTGAAAGGTTAATGCAGAGCACAAGTGCTCGGTGATGCTCCAGCCCCGGGTCCTGTAGGATGAGGACACACCGTGTGCAGGGAGCACGGACAGGCTGCTGGCTCACCGTGTGTTTAATTGGCAGGCACTGGAGGAGCTGGGGTTTCTGCAACAATGAGTAGGATCCTAGAAACCATTTGGACAGGAGCATCTCAAATTGATTTGGAGGCGGTGTAATTATCTGGAATGTCATTACTGTTTGTCCTTATGAAGTGGCTGAAATTTTGTGCATTTTCCTCTAGTAGTTTCCAAAAAAAAAATTGAGCAGACCAAACACAAAAGATAACAACTTGATATTGTCTGATGGTGTTTGCAAAGTAATAAAAGCTGCATCATTCTTATTAATACAATTAACACATTTTTTCTGCGTAAGGACAGCATGTTTTTCCTGTAATGACTTGGGTTGCTTCATGGCAAAGTTATGGGAGGGAGGATTGTTCTTGTTCTTCAAGGGCAGCAATATGTTATAGTGGAACCATACCACAGTTTTTTCTCCCCCCTTATCAGACATTTTATTGTTCAAGAAAAAATGTTTCAGAAAAAATGTAACATGGGTTGCACGAACAATGTGCCTGCTGTTTGTGGAGATAAACACAAAACAGACAGAATGGAAATTAAAGACTCATCAGAAGTGTCATTTTTTATGACACTGAAAATGTTTTCTTCAGCATCATAATAGAAACTCCTAATGTCAAATATTAAAACTCTTCCTCAGAAGTAAATTCCAATCACTTTACTGCAGTTATATGTGATTTGATGGCTCTTGGCACGTGGGCCAAAAACGTTCTTCGCTAACTGAGCTTGTTATTGTCACTATTAGCATGTCTCACATGAGCTGTCCCTGTGGATGCTCAGTTCCTGTCACAGGGAGGTGACCATCCTGGTGGCTGCATGGAGTGGAGCTTTGGGAGCTTCTGGATTTCAATCTTTCAACCAGGAGCGCAGGAAAAGCAAATTGACAGATCTTGTTTTCAGTACTGCTCTATTCTTAGAGAGAAGCTACATTAGGAGGATGAGTCGTTTTTAAAGAGTTTGCCAGCAAGTGATAGATCCTCTTCTGGGTCACGAATTCTCATCACCTTGTGTATTAATAGGATCTGCCAAGGGTTTATCCTAAGTTTCATTGCTTACAGGCAGTCACATGGGTAACAGAACCACAAAGAGTTGAGCATCTGTGACCCACATACTGAAGAAGAGAAGGGAAGAACAGCCGAATAAGGACAGAATGTTGGAGTCAGAAGCTTGATTGGTTTAGCAAAACTGTTTATGCAAGGCTCTGAAAATCAATGGGAAAGGGCTGCAGTAGTGTGAAGTATTGTAAGGAATGTGGGATTATCTGAGATACCACGTGCTGGCCTCACACCCAACTGCAGAGTTGTGTCGTGGGGAGATTTGGGGAATGCCACGCTCAGATGTTGTCTCCTCCCACTTGAACAGGAATTTATGTAAGCTCTCAGCAAAGAGCTTTCAGCTTGGCCCTGTGTGTATGGTCACAGTCTAGTCCCACCATCTACAGGCACTGATGGTACCATGTTGGTTCAAGTGTTTTGTGCTATTTGTGATAAACAAGAGGAAAGTTCATTTCTTGGTTGTGTTTTCCTGTGTTGTGAAGAGTCAGAGGTTCGAAATGGTGCAGAACAGCAGCACAGCAGGCCTAACCCTGAGGGACTCGGATCTTGGTGGCATTGCCCAACTGGCAACTTGTGGTATTTGTTTCTAGGCAGCCAGAGTATTTTGTACCCACTGAAAGACACAAGTGGGAAAGGCTTTACAGCATGGACACCCATAAAAAGGACAAATTCTGTGACACAGTGGGTGCCCGTGACTTTGAAATCTGAGGTTGTGGTTGAGTCATTTTGCAAATTTAACGGAAGCAGCATAGTTTGTCCAAGTCAAAGATTTACTCTATTAGAATGTGAGTTTTTCTCTTAGTGATGATGAAACTGCTGCTGAGGAAGGGGACAGATTCCCTATTGTCCTCCATTCCATTTTATTCCTTCAAAATATGGAAGTAACTGAGATAGCCCTCTTCTCACCCCTTAGCACCACAAACACTTTTTCGACCCTGATGACCATGGAGGTGCTTCAGTGTCAGAGGAGGAATTGCCCTGGTGTGAGGAGCTTCCATGTGTGTTGTAGCTGTGGCTGATTCCATTCCTCCTGCCTGCCCGTCCTCATCTGCAGGAACAAACAGTCTTCCAGATTTATTGAGTGCTGTCTGGCATACATGACCTGAAGCACTGTTCCATGGAATAAGGGAACCTCAGTTTGCCCACTGATGGCAGTATATAACAGTTAGCTTCTTAATTAAATGGTAAAGAAACAAATGAATAATTAGCGTATAGATAATGTGAATTAGCCCTTATGTTATACATTAAATTCCATCTAGTTATTGGACTGTAGTGCACTGTTGCAAAGTGCTAAGCTGAAATCCATGCCCTAATTATTTGCCATGATGTGCCTGTCTCAGCTTTTGTCCTAAATGAATGTAGGTAAAGATAAAAACGTATTACAAAAAGCTGGGATTCTAATGTGAGATAGGCCAGTGCTAATTACTGGCTAATCATGGTGTTAGAGTAATTATATTATGTGCTTTCAAAGCCTTGGTTAGTGCCTTGCAGAACACTAGCATATAATTTGTCAGAGAGGAGTTAATTTTTCTTGTTATCACAACAAGATAGTGTTTTCCTTTTTTTCTCTCTACTTTTCAGGAATGTATGATTTTACCACCCTTTTAAAGACTGTTCCTCTCTTGTTAGTCCTGAGGAACTGTTAAACAAATGCTGTTGGTGTCTAATTTAGGGCATGTTTCGTTCCCTGTTGCACTAATGGGAGAGAGCACTAACAGGTCCTGTGGCTGATCAGTTAAGTGGATGTGATGATTATATAAGGCTGCATTTTCAAAGTGATTATTCAGTATTGTCCTCCCTACAGGAGCCAGGCAGAGCTTTTCTCAAGCAGGTACAATAGCAAGGAGTCTTTTTATTTTTTTGGCATAGCCAGCTTGGAAATGCCCCAGGCCTGGTGCTTTCTGCCTGACAACCAGCAGCAGCCTTGTCTTTCTGGACCCAGAGCAGAGCCGTCCCATGTTTATAATACACTCAGCACCCTTAAGTACCTCAAATAAATATAGTCATGCGAGCTGATAGTAGTGAAAGTCAACACAGTATTTTTAAATAACTATTTACCATGATAGCAATTATGGAAAGATGGATGGTTTGAATCTCTAAAGTGAGTGAATAGTTAGAAATAGCTATATTCTTTGCTTAACTTCTGTTCCCATTACTCCACAGACATGTGGAATATATCATTAATTTTAAAGAGGGAAATAAAACCAAATTGAAGGACCTAGATTCAAAGGCAGTACCTAAGCATCACCATTTATTCTCTCTGTAATGGCCTGAAAATCTGTGTTGAGCTTCCTATGACAGAGCTGGCAGAGAAGTGCTTCCAATTAACTACGGATTTTTGTGGATCAGAATTAGAAACTTTTACTGGTTGAAGGTGACTGTTAAACTTGGTGGGGACAAATGGCTCTCGGATTCCTGAATGTTACACTATATCTGCTTTTATATATTTATACAGGCAGTTCTTCCTGTCTGGCTCATGTAATAGAAAAACTATTTTTTCTTCTTTATAGATTTTATTCAAAAATAATGATTTTATTTAATTTCTTTCCTGCAAAATCTCTCTGTCTTTGCCATACTAAATCCACTTCCTGATTTAGACCACTGTGATCCTGAGAAATGGTTCTGGTACTTTTTTTACAGTTACAGCTATGTCTGAAAAGTAGTTCCTTTTCTGAAGATTTTGGGGCAGGTGTTTTGCATGTTGCTCCTGATCTCTAATTGGAAATAATCTTCTGGCATTCTTTTACGAGAAGCTGGTTGCTTATTTTAGTACCTGAAAGGATGAGGAGCTCTTTTGAGAAACCTGACCCCAGCTGTAAGTGCTGAACACATTTCAGAATCTGATTTGTTGTTCTCCAGCCTGCACTTAGTGAGATAATTACCTGTCTCTGTATTAACACTGAGGGACAACCATGCTCCCAGTCTCTTGCCTGGGAATCCCTGCCTGCAGGGATGGAGCAAATGGGCCTTGGGCACAGCTCCCACCTGGTTCCTGACCACCCTGAATATTCCCAGTTGATACTGGTGTCAGCTGGCCCTTCCCCAGACAGGACATGGCCTGATTTGGAGTATTCAAAGACCACTTTCACTGTAGAAAAAGATACTTCACATTGCGGGGCAAAGGAATTAGTAGTAGGAATGGGAGGCTGCACATTTATTGGGGTGAAAGGAGGAGAAGGGGGAGAAAATAGGCAGGATTTATATGAGCTCGTATCCAAACAGGGTGATGGATCAGCCCAGGAACTGCCAGGGGATGATGCTGTTACTGAAGAACTCTGGAGCGTCATTTCATTTTATCTACTGGTAATGATTGAGTCTTTTGTTTCTGCCTCCTTGTGAATGATTTATTTTTTTGTGAGAGGAATGTGCTCTTCTAACACTGCCCTGAGTGAAAAGGCTACTACCTTTTCTGATTTATGGAGAGTACAAGGCCAAACTGATGTCCCAAAGGTTGTCTTTAGAGGCTCTTCCTTTGAGCGTGATGCCTCCAAGCAATTTGCCTCCACCTTAGAGGGTGACATAGGAGGGCTCAGAGGAAGCCCGTAGTAATGGCTCTCCTAAAGATGTCACTGGAGTTGGCTCCCGTGACAGACGGAGTGTTAGAGCTATCTGTTTACATCTAATATTAATGCTGCCAGTTTTGAAGAGACGGGCTAGAATCTGGGCTGTCAGCAAAAATGTCCCCTTCCTTTCTTCATGTGATGGATCTAAAGAACTGTCTAAATCTGACAGTGGAATCTCATTAAGAAGGGGGGAAAATACCAACATGTGAGGACTTCACGCCCAACAAATCAGCCGTGGGAGATCTCACCTCTCTTTTATGTTTGAGTTCTGAGAAAACATCACCAGAGAGACACCACAAAGTTTCTGCAGAGACATCAGAACCACCCTCTGTGTTATGGGAAGTGTGTGATAAACTCAGTAACTGGAGGTTTGGTTTCCTTCAGAGCCGAGCACTCCCTGCTAGGTGTGGAGCCCCATTAACTGGCAGACAGACATTCAGTGTTGCCTCTTTCCAGCTCCATCCTGCTGCTTTCAGAAACAGTAGCAAAATGTGAAGTGACTTTTCATGAAAACAAAACCAGGCTGAGTCACAGTGAGAACTAAAGCAGTGATTACTGTGGTGGTAAAGGTTGGGTTGTGATGCTGACCTGCTGTAAACTCTCAGACAATCCTTTTCCACTTTTAGTTTCCACATCGTGTCTTCCAGTATTTGGATTGCCAGGCTCTTCAGGGCAAGGATTGGTTCTCCTGACGTTTGCTGTGCTTTTCATAACAGAGCCAGAATCTCAGGTGGCTGCTATTAATCATGAATTATGTATTAATGGTGATGTGGAGCCGGCTCACAAGATTTTATCTGATCACTGATGCAGATGAGACTTACAGGCTGTATTTTACAGGTGTGTAAACTGTGCTGTGAGTGGCACAGCTGGGGGATTCTAAGGCAGAGTTGCCACAGGAGTAGTACAGAGGCAAGGCAGAAAAAGGGGGCTTCATGTTTTATGCCTCCCATTTCTGTTTGCCCTGTGACTTCAAGGGAGATGGAAAAGCAGCTAATCCACTGTGCAAGGTCACTTTAATAACGATTGAGAAAGTGGGAGAAGGCAACTCTTGAGGTTGTAACTCTGAAGAGTTAGTCCAGACTCAGCCATTCTGGGTCTGAGTATGGAGCTGTTGGCACGAGCAGGTGGAGGGCAGACTTGCTGCACAGAAATGGCTATAGCACATATGGGAAGCTATAGGAGGGATAAGTGTCTGTAGTTTGACACAGATACTGAAATTAGGAAAGAGAGAGGACACACAAGGCAGAGAGAAAGAAAAGGAGAAACCTGCATGTTTTTGTAGAACTCCTGACATTCATGGGTAACTGCTTCAGAATTCTGACGTTGGTTTGTGTATAAGTTTCCTTTACCATGACATTAACAAAACTATTGTAAACAAACAGGGGAGAAATTAGACAGGGCAGAACTTACCAGCTGGAGCTGGAGTAGGTGACATGTACAAAGTTGTGAAGGAGATGGAGAAGGCACACAGAGAATGGTTATTCTTCACTTTGTTGCTTTTTCACACAAGGCACAGTGACATTGCCAAACTGCTGGTTCAGAATAAATATGAGGAACTTTTTTTGTACAAATTGTAATTAAACTGCAGCTCTTGGTGCCATAGGATGTTCTAGAAGCCAAAAGAATAAATGGTGTCAAGAAAATTCATGAGAGATTAGAGATTGACTAGGTGGAAGTGGCTTTTAAAGAAAATGGCCTGATGGTGGTTTCCAACTGAGAAAGTCATCGAGCCACTGACTGCCAGAGGCAGCTCAGAGGTCTTAAAAGGGATGGGATCACTTGTCTGATTTCCTACATGTTTTTCTGGGCTTCTGTCTTATCCAGTGTCACAGGAGGACACTGAGCTTTGAGCTGATACCACATTGTTGTCCTTGTGCTATTCGTGTAGCTGTGGCTCTTGGGGACACAGTTTAGGGGTGGACTTGGCAGAGCAAAGAGCAGGACTCAGTGATCTCCAAGGTCTTCCCCAACCTAAATGATTCTATGACACTCTTCCAAAAATTAAGCATTTGGTCACTAACTGATCAGCAAAAATTAAGATGAAATATCCTAATAATTTTTGGCATGTGACACTCCAGCTACCTTTCGTGTTCTGTTATTGAGATGGGGACAAGGGAGAAGTACCTGTGGGGAAGTAATGATGATAAAAACCAGCAAGACACCACCCTCTGCAGTGCTGTGGTTGCTGTAACAAGCTGGTTATCACACTCCTGTGGTCTGGTGGGCTCTGGAAGAGAAGAGCCAGCTCCTCCGTTTTGGTCAGGGGTGATGTAGGACACGACCTGAACCCTTTTTTTGCCCAAGAGAAGCAAAGAGTTGGCACCGAGTGTTGCGTGCAGGACCTGTGAGAGCCAGCACTCGGCAGCCAGCGGGTGGCACTGTTGTTGCAAGGAAACTTAAAAAAAAAAAAAGCCATTTAACGCTTCGGAGCTGTTTGGATGGAAGTTTTCCATTGAAAACATCAGTTTTTGCCGAAATTGAAACGTTTCATGGCACAAGTCCCTTCTCCATAAATTTTTAATGGAGAAAAATGTAAACTGCTCAGTTTGACTTTATAATTGCAACATAGCTTTCTTCCTCCTTATTGAATCAGTTTATTAGTTTATATGGATATGCAATTTCAGTATAATTCTTAATTTTATAGATTTCTTTATCCTAGTGACTTAAACTCTCAAAAATTAAGTGGTCTTGCATTGTGGAAAAAAACCCACCCAGATTTTGATAATTTTTTAAAAATAGTAACAACAACTTTATAAAGCCTTCAAATGTTGTCCTGGAGGAAAACATCATCTTTGAGTCTCAATGTGAGACAAAAATATGTTTCTGAAGGGTTGAATTTTGTATGGGCTGGGTGATCTGTGTTTTGATCAGCTCTGGATGGGTCTCCTTGAGAGGAGAACATGCTTTGAGCTGCTGTTTCATGGAGCCACATGAGTGGCAGTGCTGCCCAGCAGAACATGTGCTACAGAGGGACCTCTCCATCCTGCCGGGAGGAGATGTTCATCCCTCTGTGATGCCAGGTGAGGTGACACCAGACACTGATGTCCCTATAAGCTGTCCAGGGCAGGAATGGTGCCAACACGAGGCTGCAATTTCAGGTAGTTATTGCTTTTTAAAAATATCCTATTGGTGGGGCCCAACCAGGAACAGCTCTCTGTCTCTGTTACTGGAGGGTGACGGGTGTTTACAGAGCAGCTACAAGCCGTGCAGAAGCTGGGAGGCAAAGGGAAGGAGAGCTCAGTGATTTGGAGAGGGAACACCTTCCCTTTCCTCTCTTCCAAAATTAAAAACCCCACTAGTTATTCCTATATGGCTTGTCCTGTTTGTTATGGCAAATGTGCAAAACATGGGTTTGTTCTGCATAGACAGGGTAAGATATTTATAGTGATTTCTCATACAGTCTTGCTGGAGGAAGCCCAAATTCTTCATTCTGCCATATGCAAAACTTGCCACAGTTAGTAATAACTTCTCAGATCCTGCCCACTTCATGTCAAGTTAACACTGCCACAGCTCCACGGTGCAGAGCAGCAGCATTTGGAGTGACACACCCAGGGGCCCTATGGAAATAAACCCAGTGACAGGGATGTTGGCTGGAGGATCTGGAGTCAGGATCCATAAATATACTTGTTTTCTAATTGGAAGTGAATAATGGCTCTGTAAGATCTCAGGAGCAGCCTGTGTCCCTCTGGACTGCACGGCAGAGCCACTGCAGCTCCACACAAAGATTGCTTAAGCGTATGCAGTCACCTCACTGAAATCAAGGTCCCTAATTAGGCCAAGCCTAATTCCACAGAGGTATTCAAAGTAAGTATGTACATAAATGTTTTTTTTAGATCAGGGCATAAAGAAGGACCTCTAGATATCCCAGAGGAAGACCAGAATTCCTAAGTTCCCTCCAGGGACACATAGCTGTGCTTTTGTTCCTCTAAGTGCTGCAGTGAACTCTTTGAGGAAGCCTAGCAATAAAGACAAGCACATCCTTTCTCGGTTTTGCTTGACACAGTTACTTTGGTGACTGTGTCAACAGTGGAGAAAGAACCAAATTGTGTTACTACCTCTGTCAATTCTTAAACAGCACTGCAGCGTCCCCTCTCCTCCCCAAATGAGGAAGAGAAATTCACACTGTAATATTAATAACTGTGGGGCCCTTCAGCCTTTAATAATTAACACACTGCTAACTGTAGCTGAATGTTCCTTTTTCTGATGCCAATTACAGACTCATTTGGCCCAGGCTCAGCTGAGGGAAGTGGTTGAGCAGCAGTGTTATAATAGAGACCTAGAGCTGAGAGAAATTGTTCTCCTTTGGCCCACACAGTAGATTAAATAAAGCTTTGGGCTCAAACAGTGGAGAAGCCAAAGCATCAGGTGTTACAGAAGAATAAAGTACTTCTGTACCCCAGCCATTCCAAACCAGGGACTACTTTAACATCAGAGCCAATTCCTGGGGCCTGCTGACAAATACACTCACTTAGTCTAAGGTAAAATGAAATGTTCCTTTTAATAAGTGACAACTGTTCATACACTTGCCACTTTTCCCCAGTATTCTGCTGAGTAGGAGTCTCTAGCTAGTATTTTCCATCTGAAATAGAGTTGCTAGTGCAGCTCTAACAAGAAGTTTAGCATTTAGAAAACCTACTATGTTCTTTGCAACATGATTTACAAGTTTTGAATAAATGTTGTTGGTGTTTTGCTGCAGCATCATGATGTTCTGGCAGTGTTCCTGCTACCTTAGACACTTCTGCCAGCAGACAGGCCAATTTAACAGTAACAGCTTAAATACTTCTCAACCTATAGCCCTCCTTCAAAAGGTCTGTTATGCAACCAGCAGAAGAAGGGAAGGGAACTAGTAAGTTCCAAGTTGTGGTTACCTAGCAGCTAAAACTGAGTGATGGAGGCTGCCATGAATTCTCTCTTCCTGCCCCTGGTTGTGCAATCCCACACCTTCCCTTGCAAGAGCAGCTGTCAAGTGAGAAGGTGCAGAGAGCTGATCCAGCTGAAAATTAACCTACCAAAAAATAGTCAGTTTTTGTTGGTGTGGTTTCCCATCCATGGTTAGAATAGCTCAAGCAATTCTAGCATTATGCCCAGAATTAATCAAAAGAGGTAGTGAAAGCGAGTTGAACTTGTACTGGATTATGTCACATAGTGGATGTTTTTAATAATAACTCTTTCTATCAGTCTTTTCTGATACTAATGTTAGTTCTCATTGTGTGGCATGGACATTGGTGTGCTCATTTTCAGCTCATTGATAGCAATTAATAAAGCTCTCAGGAGGTTTTCTGACTTTCAGGGTATTTTCTCACTGCTTAAATCTGAGCAGTTGTGAGCTGGAAGCAGAGTAAGGATAGGAGTGAGAAATTCTTTTGCTCAGTTATAACCGTGGGTGACAGCAGCTGGAGATTAGAGAAAATTCCACAGACACCTACGCCAGCAGAAGAGGGGGTGGTTAGAACATCAGGTGAGGTGACTCAAGGGCACCTGAACAGCCATGAATGCCTGGGTTATCCATGCTGAGCCTTGGGGGCAAGGGGCAGAATGGGGGGTCCTCACAATCAGAGCTAAGGCTTCAATAGTTCGAAAGCAGGAAGCAGATTGAGAATTGAAGGCTTGAACACACGATGGAAATGCATCCAGAACAATCCAAAATCCCTTTGCAGAGTTCTAGTCCTGAACTTACTCCTGAGTTAGTGAGGGATTATGAATGGAACCTTTACCTGGGTACAGCGAGGAAGGGGAATTTTCCGTGAAAGGCTGAAATCATGTATTTTATATTTTGTTCTTTAGATTTTAATTTTATTTTTATATATAGCTTTCTTTATGTCTTTTGTTGCAGTGTTGGTTCCTCATAGGCCTGGCCACCCTGCCTTAATTTGCCATTCTCTGTAATGTTTGTTGATGACCAGAGCTGGGTAATGATTCGTGTCTGCCAAGTGTCTGTGCCACATCCTGGAAGATGTGGGCCAGGAGAGCTCCAGTCCTAGAGGGCAACAGGAAAAAAGCAAATGAACCACAGTTCTCAAAGACATAATTACAGTGTTTCAGAATTCAAATATCTTGCATTTTGATGGTTCAGCTTTGCAGGGAGAAAACAGCATTTTCTGAAAAAAAATGTTGCTTGAAACTGAAATTTCCACTGGAAGTCTAGTTGTGATGGAAAAATTTCCAATGGATTTTTGCTTGGCCCTTCTCTACATTTCTTAAATGAGAGCTGGTTCTTATCTGCTTCAGCAACACATGGTGTGGCTCAATGGCTCAATACATAAATATAAATGAAAAGTACTGTTGCAATTGCAAGGAATATTATAATATGGAAATATAAAAGCCATTGGAATGGATTAAAATTAAGACAGTAAAAAGGGTTACATTTTGAGGATAATCTGATAATTCTAAGATGACATTTAAAATTTGTAGCCCTCCTACAGAAAGTGGAAAAAAAAGCTTTTCAGATGTTTTTAGCTAAAAGAATTCTAGCAAGCTCTGTTTGGGAGAAGTGAGTACTCCTATTTCTATGTAACAACCAAACAAAGACAGGATTGCTTCACACAGTTTGGACATTTTGGTAGAGATAATTTTTTGCACAGTCCTGCTACTACTCCCACCACTTACTGGGTCTTGTAGGTTTGCATTGGTTCTGCTATGCCAGGAAAAGTTCTTGATATTTCGGACACATAGGAATGGCAAATCAGTTTCAGAAGGACCCAAATACATCTGAATATTTGACATGCAGAAATTGCAGCAGAACCCCTGGTATCTTGCTGTGAGTGTGGGAGAGCAAAGTTCAGGTCCCTGCTTGCATGTTCCAGTTCCTGTAGCTCTGGCTCAGGGAGAGTCAGGTGAGCTTTAGCTCTGTGTTTTGACCAGAAATTCCATCCCACACTTAGCCAGTCTTCCCATCAAATCATCAAATCCAGCCTTTTGTCTCTGAAAATGCATTTTGTTGAAAAAAACCTCAGCCAGCTTCATTCTGGATCCTAGTGTGGTATTAACTGTAAACAATAATTATGAAGAGCGGATTTAAAGAAACTCTGCAGGTTCTGATTAGAATAAAGACCAAGATTAAATTTTCCTGAGAAACAGTAGTTAAATTCTTCTGCTATGCTTTGTTATGTCTGTTTCATGGCCATGCAGATCCTAGAAAAGCAGAGGATTAGCAGAAAATGCAAACCGGGGGGGGGGGGGGAAGTTGTTCTTTAGGAGGGATTTGAAATTATTCTACCGGATTTAC
>JAWWMP010000036.1:12960742-13005585 GCA_035047865.1 Dendrocincla tyrannina | reverse complement strand
CCCCCCCAAAACCCCCCCCCCGGGGGCCCCAAAAACCGGGGGGGGGGGGGAAGTTGCTCTTTAGGAGGGATTTGAAATTATTATACCGGATTTACCCTCGGTGAGAGCAGAGCTTGTCTTTAACTTTGAGGTCCGTGTCACAAGATGCTCAGGAGATGCTTCGCCTGCATTCTCATAGCTTTCCAAAGGCCACAAGAAGGTGCACATGTCATCACCATAAAAAGTCAGGATACTCCTCAGGAAAAATGGCCAACACAGACATTTTTAAGATAATCCATGAACTACCCCCATAAAAGTGGGAGCTGCTTAAGAGGCAGAGATTTCATTTTTAATACTCATCTTTTCTCCCTGCAGAATCTTGCTCCCACCTTATCAATATTTCAGACAAGAAAGAGAAACCTTGTGCAGCTGCAGAGGCAATTTGGAGGGATTAAAAATTTATCCTGTTTTGAGCCAAGCTTTCAGCAGGTGCTGGAATCGTTTAATCACAGGTGGGGAACCTGCACAGCCTCTGCTTCCCAACCAGAGTGAAGGTCCTGCAAATCCTTTCATGTCAGGACCTACTTCCAGTTCCAGCCATAGAGGGTCCCACACTTTGCCTAGAACAGCAAAACAATTTGAGTCTGGGATGTAAAAGTGACGTTTTGTCATCCAGTTTCTTTCACTCGGTGAGGGAATAGAGTCCAGCCCACTCTTAGCAGCTCAGTTACCATGTCAGGGCTACACCAGCCTTTGAATTTGGCTCAATAATTAAAAGGGCTAATTAACATTAGCTGAAACTCAGAATTTCAGCTCTGCAGGAAATTCAGACAATTCCATGTTGGTTTCCACTCAGAGGTGCAAAGAGCCATGTGGTTTAGAAATTTCTCTCCAAAATATCCCCCCTGCCAAGAATTTTATTGGAGTGAAGAGGGAGGAAAACAGGAAACCTCCAGTTGACGCTCAGAATTCCAAACAAAACCTTGATTTCTCAACGACTTTAAGCATATGTTTTCTTCCTGTAGCTAAAGGAAACGTAATTAAAACATTGCCTTCCCAATATTTTTCAGTGAAATTTCATCATGATTATAATGCCAAATGGGATATTTGGCATAAACAAAACAGCAGTTTTCGGGTGTAGGAACATTATCTGGGAATTGTGGAGACTATTTCCTTTATTTACTTGCTCCGTTGGACACTAGGACAGTTGGGTTACTAATCTGTATCAAGGGGCAAATCTACACCATTGCTAAGGACAGAGTACTTTGAGTTTCCTCTGCTCTCAAGAGAATAAGCTGCAGCTGACAGTGATAGATTGTGCAGAGCAACCCCATACCATTTGTTTACAGATCTGCATGTATTTTGCACCCACTACAGCTAATACCTTTTATCAACACCAATAATGAGAAGCACCAAAGAATAATCACATTTTCTGACTGGGAATGGTATAAGATGGCCTTGCACAGCGTGCTGTGACAGTTTAGATGAGGGCACACAGCAGTTTGGGGAGAAATAGTTCAGTGAAGGGGAAAAAGCCCCATATATTTTTCAGGGAGGATTTAAACTCTGTACCTCAGTGCTGGGCAGGTTTCTTCAGCAATTGTCATAGGTAATACTGGAAATTTTCTTTGACTAAGCTCTAAATAATTGCTGCCAGAATGGCATCATGGTGCTGATGAATATTTCTCCAACAAAAGAAAACCAGCATGTTGATTCTTGAACCACAGAAAGCCATAATTGTAATTTAAAATCTGGCATGTTGTTTAAAATACTAAATTTGTTATCTTTCAGAATCTTCATAAATATACATCTAAACTATCACTCTGAATCCATTTGAAAGTGTAAAGAAAGAGACATTCTTTTTTTTTCTGGTGAGGGATAAGACTATTGGTTGTTCCATTTTTAAGACATTCCCAGATTTAAATATCAGGGCCTGAGTAAGAAATGAAATTAAAACATCCTACCTGCACAGAAAGTAAAGCCCATTCTGTTTCAAAGGTATTCATTCCTGTTACATTTACCAAAAAAAGTTATAATTATGAAATTACAACAATTATTTGAAATGTCTTTTGCTCACACAATAGCAAGTGTTCCTGCTCCTCCTTTCACAAGAACCATATCAAATACTTCTTTTTTTCATTAAAATGAAGAAGTGCCAGGGGAAAAACCCCACAGAATAATAGAACTTAGCTCCAGGGATGCCAAACTGTTATCAAGGACTGGGAAAGGATATACATTTTCAGAAATATTGAAAGGAGAGGGGGGACAGAAATCAAGCTTTGGCATTAACAGGATGACAACAGGATTTCAGCAGGGAGACAATCAGGTTTTCACTGACTCCTATGGACATGGATCTGCCATGGAGCAGCCTCTGCTCTTTGACCTGGTTGTTATTGTGTGGAGTTCTTCCCTGGAAGAGTTTGGACAAAAATTATAACCCGGGTGAGGATTTCAAGAGCAGGGACTGTGTGTGAGGCAGGTAAATCAGAGGTGCTTGAATCAGCTCTGCATGCCTGTGATGTCTGAATGTAAGCAGAGCTCTTGGAAATCCAGAGCTTTGAAAGCTTGGGAGATTGGAGGATCTTTCTAGTGCTGATCTCGACAGGAAATATTCTGCCAGTAGAGAAAAAAGGACTCAGATGTTGCTCCTATTCTAGAAAGCGTGTTGTGGTTTCATGCTTTGAAATAGTATTACAAGCATGGAAGATGTTATCAAAACATGAGAGTCCATAAAATGATTTTCACATAATTTCTCCCAGTTGCAGCTAGGAACCAAGAAGCAGTGCGGAGAAGACCTGCAGATCTTCTTTTAGATTTTTTTCCTGGTGTGATTTTTCACTCTATAGACAACCCAGTGGTTAAATGGTTACAGTCAAAAGGTGTTAGGTACCTCTTACTGTTTTAAATAATTAAGACACTGGTGCATATTTGCATCTTAAATCAAAAAGTCGTATTTTGGAAAGCCTCCTCAATGCAGCAACACTTTAGTGATGCTAAATTAATTAATATTAAGTTGTAATCTCTCTATTCAGTGACTTTTGAGCAAGGAAATTCAAGGAACAGAACTGATTTTGTCCTCTGAACTTTTCCATGGCTGCCTGTGCAATGTGTTCTGGCAAACAGCCTTCCCAGAAAACACTTGGGAGGGTTGTTCCATACCTTTCCACCTGCAGAGCATCCCTGTGTGTCTGCAGCCTTGGCTGGAGCTGTCACCTCACTCAGTCCTTGTGTCACTCTGCTGCCCTGCTGTCCATTTTACTGCAAGGCCAAGTTATTACTTAGAGAAGATTTCTGTCCTCTGGCTTTGCACTGGTTTGGGGTTTAGTTAGTCATCACCCTGAAGATCAACAGGTTTCAGCTTGCAGTGATTGCAGCCCTTGGAGGGTGTGGGCAGATGAGGTGACTTTCCTGTCTTGGATGTGTATTATTTATCAATAACATCAGGAATTTATGGACAAGATGCCAAGATTGCACAAAGAGCTCTAGTTCTGAGAAACATGACAAGAACATGGCCAGGTAGTCAGAGCGTGTGTCTGCAGTCATCCGTAAGTGCTGGGCTGGCTGTTGGCACAAATTTCAGTCTCCTCTGTACTAACAAATGCTGCAGCATTTTAGGCACTGACCTACAAAGCAGCCCAGGTGGGTGGACCCCTTGGCAAAGCCCTCTGAATTCCAAGGCTTTGTCTGCCAGCACAGGAGGGAAACGTGCAGCTCCTGGAAAAATTACATTGATGCTCATTTGTAGAAACCTCAGCCTCACTGCTGTTGATCATGGATTTGTGATCCCTGCATTTGGGGCTCAGATTCATCCATCACTGACACTTAAACCTAAGAGACAATCCAGCTACATGCCAAGGAATATCTTAAGTGTTGTTTGTGTGTTTGTGGTACAGCCTGTGTATTTTTTGCAAACTGGAAGAAGAGAAAATACTGTAACAGGTGGCTTAAAAAGAAATTCTTTTAAAAGTTCTGGTGCATATGATGCAGCTTATAGAAGGAAACTGAGCTGAAAGAGTACTACAGTGACATGCTTGATCACTAAGGAGAGGAGATGTAATGATTTTGGACAGCAACTGCCAGGGTTAAGAAAGTTATTTGTTCCATTGGTTTATGGCACAGACTAGTAGTATTTTATTGTCAAACAGAATTAGTTTTATATCAAGAAGAGTGATTACTTGGGTTCACTGTGTTTGAGATTAAACTTGATGATTTCATGTCCGTTATTGATTTAGGCTTTACATTCAGAGGAGTAGCGGTTTATATTTTACTTAAGGGGATTTGATCACAGTAGATGTAATCTTCAATGGTTTCTGCAAATAAATTAGTAAAGTTGCTACGCCTTTTACAGTAACTGGAGAAGAAAAGTGAAAGGGGATTATCTCAACAAAAACAGTGCTAAAAGAAGATGGTAAAAAATGCTGCTTAGCTTTTCCAGGCTGCAAGGGACGTGCTAACACTTCAGTGTGGGGTGCAGGAAAGCAGGAACCACACAGAAGATACTCTGTCAGTGGCACGTTGCAGCTTCAGACTAAAAGATACGGATTTGACAAAGGGATGCCAAAAACTCACTGTGCATCATCTCCTCTAGTTTATCCTGAAATTACACCAAAGGAGGGAGGGCCATCCAAGGTGCTTCCCAACATTAGAACAGGGTCAAGGAAGGACAAAATGTGGGCGGGCTCTGTAGGAGGTGAATGTGCCAAGTGTGTAATACATGTCACTACCAACAGTCCTGTTTGAAGTGCCTCCAATCAGAGAGTGGGTTAGAACATGCCATGAGGAACCACCCAAGCAGCACGGGCTGGGCTGGGTCCTGCCCTGCTGCTGCTGGGAAATCTGTAGCCAAGAGCAGACAGATGGTTTGTGGCCAGCCAGGGCTCTGCTGCCTTGGGCAGTGGTTCATGTCTACAGAGGGAGGAGAGAAGGCATTCCATGGAAGCCACAGTCAAAAGTAGGCCATGTTAGCTTGAGAGCTCTGCACGCAGCATTCCCCAGGGGATGGATGGTGTGGGATGCTATTGATTGTACCTTCCCCATGAGCAGTGGTGGGAGCAGAAAACAAGTCCTGCCAGCTTTATTTAGATCTGTCATATTCAGACCATCATGATTCCCAGCTCCTCTGGCTTCCAAAACACTGTGCTTTTTTAGAGCTTTCCTCAGCCACAGATGTCTCAGTAGATGCTGAACTAGCACTGTGCTCAAGAAATGGCTGGGCCAGCACTGAGCCATGAGGTATTCATTGTCTTCCTCTTGCCTCCCACTGTATCTGTACATTGCTTCTGTGAGCCATGCATTTGTATCAAACACCCTAGAACAGGGACCACAATGCACATCTTTAAAGGCATTTACACTTACCTGGTACCTGTGTGCACAGGATTTTCACGTGCATGCTTACACAGCCTTTACCTGGCCAGGATCACTAAGAACCTAAGAAACCCCTCTGCCTGCAGACAAGCCTGACTCACTAGAGGATGCTCAGTGTTGCATTTAGTCCCCAGCTCCCGTGAGGTTTCCTATCTCCATACATGTCTATGAATTGCTTATTGCTACTGGATGGTAGTTCAGGAAACAAATCATGCATTGTGTTCTGTTCCTTGTGCACACACACCCTCTGCAACTGAGAACTTGTTGCACAGTTAAACATGAATAGCTACCAAGGTGTATAGCAGCTGCTGTTGACCAAGGCTCAGGGAGTGATCTTTTCCCTTCTGTAGTTTGGGTTACTCCTTGTTCTTCATTCCCTGCAGAGCATTTGGTTCATTAGGGACACAACAAAGCACAGTTCTACTGTCTGCAATAGCCTCAAGGGTCAGGTGTTTGCCACCTCATTTGTCCTTTCACTGAGAGACATGGAGAATAATCTGGCTCCGTTTCCTTTATTCCTTCTGGTGTGATACTTAGAAACATTGTGAAGATTGAGAGACTGAGACTTCTCCAGGCTCAGCAGGGCCAGCTCTCTCAGCCTCACTGCACGTGTCTGGTGCTGCAATCCCTTAATCACCTTGGTGGCCCTTCACTGGACCTGTGTGTCCTTGTCTTACAGTGGGGCATCCAGAGCTGACAGCAGTTCTCCACATGTGGTCTCATGAGTGCTAAGTAGCTGTTTGAGGCTTTTGAAAGATGTCTCCATTCCAAAGGACAAAGAAAAGAGAAAGAGGAAGCAGATGCATGGTTTTGAAACTAATTGGATGCATTCATTGAGATGGGTGCTAAAAATAAAAAGCTGTTGCCTGAAGCATTTTTATTTTTTTTAACTAATTTGGGAGTTTGTTTATCATTTTTGTTTCTCTGTTCAGTGAACTGGTTCAGATTAAATGGATCACTAAGTTATGACTACAATAGAAATGAAAGAGCATGTGTTTTCTAATTTAGGTGTATGGACAAGTGCCCTTTCTTTACTGGAAAGATAACAAAGCTTGTGTTGCTCAATAGCAAAACAGTTGAACCAAATGCTTCTCAGAATAGGTGGCAAAGTGTGTGACAGGTATCTGAAACTGTGGCTCTGATAAGCTTTTCTTGCTTAAGCAAAAAACCTGCAAATGTGACCAAGTGATGCTTGATACGCAGGTCAAGGTCATAAATCATTTGCTTGGGAGAATGTTATCCAGTGGGACACAAGCCCTGTTAGTTTTCAGGAAGATTTAACCTTCTCCCCACTTAAAGGATTTGTTAAAGGTATTTGGATGCTGTAGGAGATGCCAAAATGTATGAAGATGTCGAAGATTTGGAAATCTGAGCAGCTTTTTCCCAGTGACTCATTCTCTTCCCAGACTGGAACCAGTTGTGAATGATCTCAGGGATGTAAGACTCTGGTCTCTCCTGTATTCTCCCTGACTTCCACTCTTCTTCCCCCTTCAACAGCAGGAAGGTCCATTACTGATGCCTTTCTCTGGGATACTGCAGGGTAGGAAGGCAACTGCAACATTTTTGTTTGTGTGATTATTTTTTTCATGACCACAAAGCCAAACAATCCTCAACATAAAGACAAGCCAGATATAGTATATAAAAGCCATGTCAAAAAAACATTAAACCAGGCAGGAATAGATTCAGTAAAAAGCATATAGTTTTAAGTAATGAGATCTGGCAAACTTCTGACACATTTGATCCATTCCAAAAAAAAAAAAACAACCCAAACTGTGAATCTCTTCTGTTTTCTTTTTTTTTACACCACACAGATAATTGAATGATGTATCATTTACAGAGTATGAGGCTGATATTCTGAAAATGCCACCTGTTCCTACCTTCTGTATTGATGTGACTACCTCAGTGTTTCTACCTTCTATTTTTAACTCCTTGGCAGGGAAAAAAAATCCACCAAACCAAACTTGTCTAGTGCTACATGTTATTAACTTTCATGAAAGGAATTTCCAAAAAAAGATTGTAGAAATCTTTTTTTTTTTTTTTAATCTATGAAAAGTGCCAGTCCTGTAACTGCAGAAACACCTAATATCTACATCACCTGCAGCTACAAGGCATTGAAATGTGAGTCATACCAGCCTTCTTCTCAACAGGACCTGGCCTCTGGCTCACGTTTTTAATATGAGGGATGTTGTTTGCCAGAGGCTAACTCAGGTCCTGCGGAGAGGGGACTTCTGTTAGAGAGGATTCCTTGCTAGAGAAGTATCCTTGCTAAAACAACACCCTGTGAACACAAGCAGCAGGTGATCAATTTTAAGAATGAACCCAAATTAATGGCCAGATTGAATGGCTCCAAGGGCTTGTATGAAGTAATTTCAAAGTGTCCATTTTTAAAAATGGCACAAAATGAAGGCAGAAAGCAGACCCAGAGAGTGGTACGTCTCTAGCTAGGGACACTGTCAGCTTCTGGGAAGTAGGAGGAACTAGGTGACTTAGAAACCATAGTACATTGACAAAAGCATACTTCCATTTTTTGGATTGCTGGGACCTACAGTGCTGACTCAGACCACTTGCATTTCCTTTGAAAATACTCTACATCCTCAGGAGTTACAGTGACCACGAGTATAACAAGGTAAGACACAGTAAAGAAACAGTAGCACAGTCAAATCACAGCTGAACATACAGCAAAAATCCTTGCTTTGATCCTTGTTTGCCTTCAGAAATACTAAGTCAAGTGTCCTTATTTAAATGAAGCTTAGTTTAAAGTGGAAGCAGTGCCTCAGGAATGCCTCAGTGGCTCCTGGGTGTGCAATAAACTTGTTCAGAAAAGGGTTGGTGATTTGTACCTTGTTACGGAAGGGCCTCACCAGCAAAGGAGGCTTCTGTGTTTGAGAAAGCTTTTTGCTCCCTGTGCTGCCACTGCCTGGTTCCTCCTGCACCTGTGGGCAGGTGAGTCCCCCTAAGGATGCCCAAATCTGTGCAGCTTCAGACAGGGCCCAGGAGGCAGAGGAGCCACAGAGCTCTCCGTGTGATGGAAGCAGCTTCTGCCTGTTTGAAAAGTAATCGGGAATCCTGAAAAGGCTCATTACATCCCTACTGTGGTCAGGGATCTGCCAGCTTTCCATTTCCAATATACTTTCTGCTGCTGGGGTCAATGGAAGGAAGTTCAGCAAAGTAAGAGAAACTCTTTTTAAATTAGGGACTGCCCTGAGAAACTCTGGCTTTTAGAAACCACATCTAGAGGAAAACAGCTTCTGTGGGGCAGCAAATTAAATGGCCTTAGTTACGTGCTCAGCTTCTTCTGGCACAAACCCTAAAAGCTACATTTTGGTGATGTGATGTGTGCTGTGGTGCTTTTAAACCATTTGCTAAGTTAGAATGATGCATTAGAGATGGCTCAGAGCCAGAAAAGGGCTTGAGCAACTAACCCTCTTCTGCAAGGGCCAGATCTAACTGAGAGTGAGCACAGGCACCACACCCCGTATTTACAGACATGCCATGCAGAGGAGCTAATTTGATGCATTTATTTCCAGTAACCACATACCTAAACTAAAAAGTGAATATACCTCCATGCTTTTACATTATGGAGTAGTTTTGCATAAGTAACTGCATTTGCTGTATCGAACCCCAGACTGTATTTATTCAGCACTGGCTGAAAATGCACATTGCTCTGACAGAGATGTCACTGCACACACACCTGTGCTGTAGGTTTTCTTGACATTTGGTGAATGATCTCACTGAGGCTGTGGACTCCAGCAGGATGTCAGCGTTTGGTGGCTGTTACCCTGAGCCAGGGTAGCAGTTCTCAGGTTAAGTTTTTCCCTCTGAAGCCTGACTTTTCTACACTGGCCATTGACACTTTTGTGTCACACACAGAGATCTTCAGGACAGTGAAGTAACATCAGTTTAGGCCCTTAGGCAAAGACCAAGAAACATGCAGGAGGGTATGTGTGTGTGCTGTGTTTTGTCTTCTGTGGCACCATCACATGGGGCACTTCATAGCATCAGGCTTTGTTCAAAAGGCTGATGATTCTTGGTTTTTTAAATCCTAATGATTAAAAAAAAATCCTTCAGATAATACTATGGCATAAAGAGTGTATTCTGCTTTGCCTACCACAGATTTAAACTGGAGGATTAGAGATATCCATTCTTCATTTCCACTAAATCCTAAGCTCCTTATTTGGTTTTTATATCACCAGATCCCATTGTTTTTTAAACAGACTAACCCAAGATTATCAGAAAGAATGATACAAGCCTTTATCTGCATTGGTTTATAAATACTTATGTTGATACATATGTTGTTGGAAGCAAGTAACACTATGATACACTTTAAGAGTCTCGGAACAGGTCTCAAAACATCATCCACTTTGCTTTAATTTCTTATACAGCTGCCTCTTTCAATAAGACTGATCAATTTTACTCCCTCAGTAACCAAACTTTCACAAAAATTGGCCACATGGATTACTGGAACAAAAAAAAAAGGAATACAAAGTTATGCTGTAAGGACAGTACTGGGGGGGCACAGAATTGCTAATTTTGGACACTGGCTCCATTTTCAGTGCCTCGAACCTCTGCAGCCTCACAAATCCTAATGCAAAGTGCCAGCAGCTACACAAGGCCTGACACCAGCCCTGGCTGCTTGGTACCAGCTGGGGGTGCCGCTGACTGGAACCAGCAGGGTCCAGCTTGGTGTGACACAAAGACACAGCCAAGTTCTCAGGCACCAGACCTGACTGTAACTGTCTGTCTCTAGTCCTGTCTCAGTCCAGTTCCTAACAAGACCAGTGGGAATTTCAGCTGAGACAGCCTTCAGCATTTGGCCTATTTAATTTGGGACAAACACCACTATGCAGTCCTCTTGCCTGCCAAATCCTGTAGGCTCCCCTTTTTGGAAGAAAAAACCCAGTTGTATTTATTGGGCTATTTCTTTCCCAAATGAATGGTGGTAATTATTTTTGGTTTCACAGCACACACACACTGGCAGTTAAAATTTATCCATGGTAGGTGTTTTGGACAGTTCAGTATGTGGGGATGTTTGTGTGTGTGTGAAATAGAACCATGAAGACTATTTTCTGTAAAATCTCATAATCTGATACCATTATACTGAGTGGAGCACTGCAGTGTGAATACAGCCACTGGCATCTCTTTAGTAAGATGGTGCTAAGGGGAAGGATGTCATAGTAATGGTCAAACAGGGACCAACCAGACCTGCTAGTACAAAAGAAGTGTCATTTCTGAAAAACATTCCTATTTTACTGTCGAGAATCCTAAATGGTGACTGACTGGAATTTGTGCCCAAAGCACGTCGAAGTTTAGGTTCTCCGAGGCACTTCCTAAATCACATTTTTCAATCCATCCATCCAATTGACTTTATATAAAAACACATTTCAATACGTTAGAAATTACAACAGCCATCATTAAATCATTCAGGTGGTGTTAAATTGCTCCCATTGGTACACAGGCAGCCCCCACCGTTGCAGTGAGTTTGTACAGACACATCTCAAACATGGTCCAGCTGAAACCAGCAGAAGGATGACAGAGGCACCCCCTGAGTGCTGCACTGTCTGCAGGAGGCCCAGGTGCCCTGTGAGGTTTCAGGAGGATCTGTGCTTCTGACTCTGCCACCATCTCCAAGACCTTGAGCAAAAGCTAAAAACTGAGGCTCAAATTTCCTTTTTTAGCATTAGCAAGTTACTGTTCTGCAGGTCTTATGATGAGGTCAGCGGTCAATAATTTGGAGTCTCTTTGATTCTAATGGGAACAGGAGAGAATTTGGGAGACTGAATCAAATATCTGGCCTGTGATGACTCACAATGGAGAGCAAAAGGGACAAAATTAGTTTGTTGCCTTTTCCTTTAAATCCAAGTATGTTCTACTGTTCTTTGCAAGACACTGGTCACTTAGTGCGTTCATTTGCTCTTCACATTTGGTGCTGGGAAAGGATCACTCACCTCAGGGACGGGGCTGGAACACCCCGGTAGGAAAGCTGGGTCAAACTGGTGGACTGTTTACTGCTCACCTGGCAGGGACACATCCCCCTCAGCCCCACCAGCAGATAGATCACCCTGACCAGCAGGAACACAAATGGTTTAGTCAGGTTTTTTAAAAAAGAAACCACATGAACATTATGTTTATTTCTCCAGCAAAATCCGTTTCTTTCAGTCTGTCATTTGCTGCTTTTCTGAAGACTGAAGTCTTTATTTCAGACATCTGCCTACAGAAAATAAGTATTTTCTTAGAGGGCACATTTAAAGATGAAAACTGAGGCTTGAATAAGTTAAGCAGCATACAAATTACACAGATATAAAAGTTCTCTTTCGTTGTCTTAACTTACAGTTTATTTTGTACAGAATTCATTATGTTATACATCTAAGACTTATTATATTGTATAAATACCTCAGGTGTGATGTATATACATATTCCGTGTTATAGATTCAGCAATTAATGTATGCATTTCACAATACACTATAGTGTATTTCGATGTAGTGCACATGATTTATATTTCATAAAAGAGCATAACCGCTATGAAAAACTGATATTTCATTCATAGGGTATTCTACCTTGAAATACAAGGGGGTTTTCCATTAAATAATGGACTCTTTGTACTGTGTTGTATGGCTGTAAGATCTTCTTGTACATTCCCCAATATGAATTAAGAAACAGCAGCTCAAAACATGATTCTGTGTGTTCTACAGCAAGAGGAGAGCAGGGCAGGGGGTCCTAAGTTCTTACTTCAATGAGAAGGAAGGCGCAGACAAGCCCCGTGGAGGGGTGTGATGGTCAAAGGAAAGAAAAAGTTCTGCACAGATGAGAACAACCCGCTCTTGCTTCTCTGTTCTCGGCATGCCAGGCTTCAGCTGCCACTCAGCTCTGCTTGCAGGAGTTGAGGCTCTGGCATCAGCTTTATTTTTCAAGTTTGCAAACTCCCTGTGTTCCATTCATCCACTCTTTGCTTACAGGACTTCTCCCGGGTGGCTGCTGGTATCTGAATTCCTCCTACACACTGCCTTTCCTTGAGAGCCGGCAAGGAAAGTCACTCAAAGTCCTCTCTATACATGCCATAAGATATGTTTGTTTGGTATTGAATTACAGGTATTGCTTCCCTAGGCACCTACTGAAGCACAATTCTACTTAATCTGACAGAAGAGTTTCTATTTTTTAGACAATTCTACTTTCCTGCATACATACTTACATACATACATCTTGTGCCTTTTGATCATTTGGCTACCATTGCTTTGTTGTCTCAAAAGCAGAGACTCTTTATCAATGCTGTTCATTTAACAGCAAAGTGGAATATTAGATATTCCATGAATAAAATATTTTATTTAACCGTGTCATTGAAAAATATTTAGGTGAATGGGGAAATTTGGGGGGGGGGGGGAGGGGTGTCAAAATAATTTTAAATTCCATTTGCTAAAAGTATGCCATCATTTTGAAATTAAAATTTATTTCATTTAAAAAGAACTGATCAACTCAGAACTGTTTTGCATCAAATAAACTCATGTAAACTCTTTTCCTTTTGATTTCTTGAGATGTAGCATAAGTGCTCAAGCTGGGATAAATCCAGAATAAATCCACTTTATTCATGTTATCCCAGTTTTACTGAGAATAGAATTCTCTCTTCCCACTTCTTTTCTTTTTCAGTATTGCCATTTTTCCATGTAAGAACTGCTATGCAATGATATGTGATGTAAAAAGAAAAAGAAAGGTTTATGAACCTGCACAATTATTTTTTTTTAAGCTTTGGGGATGGGTCTTTTTCTGGACAGCTGTATCCGATCCCACTGTTTAACTGATAACCTTACTGCTTTCTGATGGGCTGTAGTTATCATCAAACTTTGGAACCATCAGCAAGTTGGTTCCTCTGATTTCCAGACTGAATTTAGTTGTGGTCGATTTATACAATATTGTGCAAACAATAGTACATTTTTTTTGGTCCTGCTCCATGGGTGGGCCAAATACAAATTAACATGTTGGGAAGAGAAGTTAAATTCTAAAAAGGGATTCTTATGTTGTTAGTAATAGGGATCATTGTAGGAATTTATATTTCTTTTTGAGGTCTGGATCATTTATAGGGGAGAGAACATTTGTTAAACAACCCAAGACTTCATTTGACACCCAAGCACTGCATCCCTGATTAAACAGAAGCATATCTGTGCTCTATTATTTTCTTTCCTTAAAATTAGACTATAACAGATGCCATCCCCTCTCTATGCAGTTTGGTGCCAGCAAACCGAAGTCTCTAATCACTTACATAAGCCTGGTGTTTTCACTCTGTAGTGTCAATGTTAAAATTCTTGTATTTCCCAGTTGTGGATTAGGGTATAAATGCAGATTTTCCCACAGTTAAGTTGCCTGGTTTGTTCTAATGTCATGACTGACTTATAAATTCAATCCTGTTTTGATCTACCTAAAAGATGGGAACTACAGCAGGTAAGGCTGTAATTTGTAAGTTGTAATTTGGATCTTGCGTTTATTGCACAGGACCCGTCACAAGGACATGTGCTTTATTGGGGTTTTAATTATTCTGGAGATTCATTATTTCCTAACTGTGATTTTCAACATACTTCAGTCATTCTTCAGTACAGAAGTACATACAATGCATATGAAATGGCAGCTTTGAATCTCTGGCATGTTTCCCTTGTTAAAATTGCTGTCTCTTGTGTGACCACAGTCCCAACGTGCCCAATGTGTCTTTTCTTTCCTTCTTTCTTTGCTTTTAATGAAACACGGTGTGAAGTTTTTCTCTTTATTGGCTTTATGGTCAGAGATGCTTTAGACAAGGTCTGGGGCATTGGCTGCTGAGCATGAACTTCTCTGTCCTGCTAATCCCTACCACCAAGGTATTAATTAGTACAGAGTAACAGTGGATCCAAGCTTTGCTTATTTCCTAGGAAATTTCCTGCCTATTCTATGCATTTCAATACCACATTTGACTTTCTCATTCAGATAATAACGTGTATTGTCAACCAAGCTGCTGTTTCAGCAGAGCATTTCCCTTTGAAGTATGTGCTGTTTTGTTGCAAGTTACTTTTTCATATTAGCAATGACAAAAGTGAACCCAGGGCTACTCCTTGATTTTTATTTTCCAGGGTTTATTATTATATTTACAGTTTCCCTGTAAGAAGATACAACCCTTTCCCAGTAAGAGTTCTAATACCTTTCTATGTTTCAAATACTAACAACCCATATGGAAAGGAGAAAGATAATCAGTGATGAAGGAGGTATCTCTAGGGGCTGATGCAGTGAATAGAAAATTCAAATCATTATAAATATTACTGTACTACACTTTGGTACAACCAAAAAAAAAAACCCAAAAACCCTTCAAAGAAAATATTTAATGTTCCCTAAGTCAAATAAAATTCATAAACAATAGAAGAAGAAATTAACCACATGGGGGGGTTTGTATCTGTAAAAAATAATACTTCTTGGCTGCATTGCACATAGGCAATAAAATTAGATTCATTCCGATCCCTTTTCCTGTAAGCCTCGTTTCAGGCTGTAAGCAAGAAATGTCCACTGTGCTTTACAAAGGACAACGACTAGAAAAATCAATGCAAACAAATATCCCTTTCTTTTCCGATTTACCATTTATCATGAGAGATGACAAACAAATGAAGTCTCCTCTGAGTCTGAGCGTAGTTGTATTAGCATTTTGCTAGTACCAGGCAGTATACAAAACCAGCCATCGCGTGTGACACCTCCAACACCTACGGGTAGCTGTTTTAGGGGCACATCCTGGTTTGTGGTGAAGCAGGATTAACTCAGCCAGCCTCTTGCACCTGCTCACTGATAGCAGGTTGGCATCTCAGTAACTCCAGGGTTGCACTGTCTTGTTCCTATTGCTGGCTGGTCTGACTGCTCCACCATCCATAAACAGAAGGCATAAAGGTGATTACAAACATAAGAAAGTAGTTTTACATATTGTCTTGCAGTCTTTCCATATAGTCCCTAAGTTCCTTGGAATCACCAAGATTCATATCTTGGCATACCCATTTAATATTATCATCACTGTCAAATAGAATTGAGTTGGTGTAGGGGCCTCCATCCTCTGGCAGTATTGTTGTATATGAAGTGAACTTTACTCGCTTCTGCTTTGGCCCAGAAGGATTTATAGGTTCACTTTTAACTTCTTTTTCACAAAGGTACTCAGAAGATCTGAGGATATGATTATGAAGAGTCTTCTGAGAACTCCCATTAAGGAGGAAATTGCTTTCTTCAAACTGCATTCCTCTGTCAATCATGGTAGTGCACTCCTCTGATGGGAGCGAAATGTCCACTGGGTTTTCCAGCAGTTCAACCTCATTTCCAAGCCAGACCCAGTCATGGGAATGGGGAATGTTGCCTTGCTCACTCACAGCAAACCTTTTATGCCTGTACTTCCAGGCAAATGCCACACAGTTAATCAGAAAGACCAAGATTGCTAAGCAGAAAACACAGAGCAGCGCGTACATGCCGATCTCCAAATCTGTTAATCCTCTTGAAGTCAATGAGAGATCACCGGGATTGTTTTCTCCTGGTATTTCTACTTGTGTAGGGAAACCTGTGAAGGCAGTTGGGTTATTTTGGAGCTGGCCATCCTCCAGGGACTCCTGATCAACAGGAGATATGAAAGTTGTGCTTTTGTTTGCATTGTCCTCATGACTGAACATGTCCTCGTGGGTTTTGGACCATTCTTGTGCTGTCCTATCTTGTTCTGCAGCTTTCTCTATGGAATTGCTTGCATGGCTTTTAAAATCTCTCTCCACGTCATCAATGTCATTAGTGCTTCCTTTTGGGTCAGAATCCTTTTGACCAAATTTCACTTTGACATTGCCTTTCCCGACAGCCAGAATGCTCTTCCGCTTAGTCTTCTGGCAGGGCTCACTGATGACCATTTCAATTTTAATCAGAGGTCCTTGCCCATCCCCTTCTGCCACGACGACAGGCCAGTTGGACTGCAGGTTTTGGTGTGAAGACACGACCATCTCATCCAGTGACGTGATGGTGATCGAGAAGTCCTTGGAGTCGTAGATATCTAACGGTGTCACCGACCCATCACTGAACAAAATCCAAGCACTGACTATGGCTTCCTGTGGGGGGAAAAGGATGAGGAAGCACAATGTGAGAGAGAGAGAGAGAGAACATACTAGACACACGGTTGCTCAAGTCCCTTTGACACTGGCAAAATAAACACAGAGTTTAATTTCGGGGGTTTTTGTTATTCCATTTAAAAAGCAAATGAAAATGTCTACTCTGGTTCTGATTTTTTCACACATTTGTGCTCTCTAGACCACTGAGGCATTTATCTCATCTTCAGGAACTATCAAAGAAACAGTTATCCAAATTTAATATAAGGCACCGACAAAGACAATTGACAATTCTTTTTTTCAGTCTGAAGTGAGAAGTCTCTTTCAAATGCCAGGGCCTCATGATGAAAATAATCATATTTCCAATGTCCCGGTTAATTAATTTTATAAAGGACCCATAATGGGGAATTTCTCTAATGCTGCAGCTCCAGTGCCATGTGTAATACAACGTGCAGAGCTGTTATGTCTTGGACCAGTGATCCCATCCAGCCCACTGAACAAATGAGGTTAAGAACACATCTCAATACAGTACTTTACACTTCCTGTCATGCTTTCAAATGTACCAGATGTCAAATATGCAGAAGTGACTGTAGTCTTTTCTGGGAACTATAGAAACACTCACAAAGCCACCATTTCCAAGAATGGTTTGACCAAAACAATTTGTCTTCCTATTACAAATTGCTAGTGCAAAAAATAAGAGTTACACTTTCTCTACTGATTTCAGCAATGAAAATTGACAACTTCTGTACCTGCACCCAAAGGTCCTTTTGGCTGAGCTGACTTCGTAAGACTATTAAGGAGTGGGATTTCCACCTCTGTTGCATAGCCAGACTCTGTTTTCCCATAGAAAAATTGTCTTAAGTGCTTTATATGTCATTTTGCATGCCCAGACAGATCCATCACGCTATCTGTGCCATGCAGGTCTCCAAACTAGTTCTGCAGAGTTTCATGGTCACTCTGTACAGGTGTTTGCACCACAGGAGTTGGTCAGAAAGACAAACAGCCTTTGCTATGTGAAGGGACTGCTTTCCACAGCCATACATTATATGTGCTCTCTAAAATTTACAGTGAGTAACTTCTCCCTCACTTCTGACAAAGCACAGGAAACGCGTAAATTAATTGTACATAGCATTTTGGACCATACCTGTTTTGGAGTGTGAAGGATATCATAGGCAGAGGTGGTGGAAACAATCGCTCTCTTGTTTCCTTTGCTGGTTTGTAAGGAGACAGACAAGCCAGAAACTAGTTGTACTCCTAGATCTGTAATGGTTACCCGGTCATCTAGAACTATCACTGTCTTCTCTGCCAAGATGGAATCCGAAAGAGGGGACAGAACCTTGAAAGAGAAAGTAAACACCTTACATGGAACAGCAATTAACCGTTGTAAAGCAAGATTAGCCGCTACTGGGCACAACACTTCAGATTAATCTCGGGTTTGCCACATCCCTGTGTAAGCTAGAACTGATGTTTCCCCCAAGACATTACACTTATTTTCTGCTAAATTACTTTATCTAACAAATAATTCAATAAAACAACAAATCATTTCAGAATTGCAGCTTCATCTCAACAATGGAGTACAGAATAAATTAAATGGACTTGGTTTTCAAACAAAAGTCATTTTTGTGTGGTCTAGAAAACTCCCTGTGAACGCAGTGCAGCACAGGACAGAGTGTAAGACACTGATTAACACTGAAACTCAACAGGGGGATAAATAAGTGTACAAAGCCTGGCTGATTGGAACTTGGCCTGTTGCCTTTCTAGGGACAGAGAACCGGAATGAAATGAAAGTGAGATTTGCAAAAGAACTTTGAAAATCCCACTGGGTGTCTGCCTGCTTTTTTCAATGCCAAAAGACTCCTGCCAGTTGCTCTAAGACCTTGTTTCTACCATGCTCAGAAAAAGACAGACATCTTTATATTGATGCCAGAAACAGCTGGTTCAAGCCCAAAATACTTCAGGGCAGAAATCCTTTGACCTCTCTGTGACGTTTGTTTTAGGCTGAAAGGAGCTGAGCCCCAAAAGTACCTCTTTCTTCGTGTTGACTACAGAGGAAACAGTGTGAACAGAACTTTACAGATGTCTGCAGTTACTGAAAGAGCCCAAAACTTGTATTCCTCTATTCTGATTAAGAAATGTGCATGAAGGTAGACAGAGAGATGGATGGTGAACACGAATACTCTGAAAGGTGTCTGGAGATGATTTCTGTGTCCATGTTTTGTGATCCATTTTGTGAATATATAGGGACTACTTTTTCAAAGACATTTAAGCATATAAAGATGCACGTAGAGAGTTGGTAATATTTCCAAACAGTTATGTTCACACGGTGCCACTTAAATTAAAAGAAGCTAGTTGTGTGCATCATGTAACCTGTCTGACTGATCAGAAAACCTCACTGTGTTGCCAGTCACACTACTCTGGGTAAGTCCCTTCAAACCCTTCACCTGAAGGTGTTTTATGGAAGTGACCAAGAGCCACAGTGAAAACCCATTCAAACTTCCTTTTATGTTTAACATGTCCATTTTTTTCAGCTGTTGGTTTTTCTGAGTTCAATTATAAGCTAAGCAGCTATTGTGTGTGTGCCCCCAGGACTCTCCCTACAGAAGCTGCAGATACACCTCAGGCTCTACCTGGACCGTGGTGATGCCTTGCTCACGACCAACCAGAACTCGACCATCTTGAAGCTTAGCAATCTTGGGTTCCTCCACCTTCATGAAATCAGTCACAAGGTCAGTGATGTCAAACTGCCACTCAGAGCCCAGCATGTAGGTCAGGTGGCCTCCAAACTCCGAGGATTCCGCTACAAACTGTGTAAGAACTCGCACCATGGCATGTTGGTACTGGAGGGTACAACCTTTTCCTTTTTTGTCATCGTCTTCTTCTTCCTCACTGTCCCGGGTGGGCCTGTAAACAGATGCAGGGTCATTATCTGCACGGCCATGATCTCCCTCCAGCACTGCAGAGCTCCAGCTGCAGGCTGTCTGCAATTACATTAATGTTATCACCTGCTGCTGTGGGAGAAACCAGGGTTTGGATGTGGAGGTTACTACATCTTGCTGAGATGTACAGCTTTGTTGTGCCGTACAATTTAAAAGATACTTTCAGTTCTTTTAGTAAATTCTTTCTCGAGTGGGACCTCCCAGCAGCTTGGAAATATATCTGGTCATCTCTTCAAGTCTGCTGTAACACCTCTGGGGTTCCCTGCTGAGGCAATGCCACCCAACCTCAGGCCACAGCTCTGTCTTGCAGGTTCCTTGAGCCCTTTGCTTTTGAGAAATACACTGGGATTCCACCTTAAATCTTATATAGTTTATGCAAGTGTCTGCTATGTTTAGTCATGTAATGACCATCTGAGGCTTCCAAAATACCAAATTAGGTTCCCACTCAGGACACTGGTTGCTCAGATAATGCTGTGCCAGACTGGTGAGACGAGCACTCACCCCACAGAAACAACTGCAGCATTGAACACACTTCCTGTAACATTTTCAATCTGTCTCCCTTGCAAAATGTAACCTGTGACAATGTGACAGCTTTTCACAAACCTCAGAGAAGGCACCACAGTGATTTGTACATGACAGCAGGGCAGTCAAACCCCACAGAACTTTGCCTGCCTTAAGATCCAGTTTATCATCAATATAGTTTTAAATTTTTTGCTATTATTCATTCCTTGGGACAAATACATGAATTCTCTTATCTCTCCCAAGTCAGGTATTAAGCAGTAGGTGGTGACACTTTCACTCATTATGCCCCCATGCTGTGGATTCACTGCTCGGGAGTAATTTTCCTTCCTCCTTTACCTATTGAGCCTGAAGCCACCTCTGTAGCAAAGGTGGCAAGTACAGGGTAAGTCTCTTATTTCTCCAAGTGTTTTCAGAGGTAGTTTTGTGTTTACTGTGCTCCTTTATCTTCTCTTTTGAAATAACAGCTGTGAAAAACTATTATAAAACAGAATTGCTTTTGTTATAAATTGTTTTATGACAAAGCTGGCAAACAGTAAACTGAAAACATATCTCAGAAAAGCCCTTGTGCTATTCAAAATGACAGAAAGTCCTAGTGTTATAGAATCTAATACACTGGAAATACATTTTCAATGCATCACTGGTTAGCTGAGTATATATATTCAGCCACAAGCAAATGGTCTTTGGTACAGCCTTTTTGGGTTTGTGTGTGTAAAACAACAGTGCCCAGCCCTAGTTGCTGCATGAAACATCACTGAATCACCTGGGAATTGTTAAGAAAAAAGTGAGGATCCTAAAATAGCATTCAGATTACACAAAGGAATTAAGCTTACAGAATTAGACTAACTGGGTATTTCAAGAAAACTTTCAGTTGTTCTTTCCTTCCCAACACCTGTGTCAGCCTGGACTATGAGCTGAAGCCAGCTAGATGATGTTTGAGGTCTCTGTCAATGCAAGACTCAGGCAGTTAGCGAGTGCTTTGTCTCCATGTGTGCAACAAAACGTTTGAGATCCACTGAATTGTACAGTTCCCTTTAAACTTCCTTTTACAGCGTTTTCAGTGGGCTTAAAATCCTTCATCAGGCAGGGAGCTCAGTTTCTGTTTTAGACGTGTCCTCGTGCAGCTATTGCTACATCTTGTGCTTTTTTTCCCCCTTGGTCATCCCTGAATATCTCTCAGAATCCTTCTTACCCTATTTCTTGCTGCTTGGCAAACTTCCTTAGAAGACTTTTGGCTTTTCTGGAGTGAACTAAGGTTCCCAGAATTACATTTCATTTCCATTTCACACAGAGACAGGCTTTGCCAGAGAGCTGAGTTAAACCAGCAGCCCTATCACAAGGGTGCCTGGTAGCACTGATCTAATCAGTGATCTGTCAGCTCGACATTATAGACCCTGTCTGTGAGCACTTTAAGCATGTCTCTCTTAATTTGTACCACTCTCAAAACAGGAATCACATTCTTGGGCCAGATGTTAATTTTCTGTTATAAAAAAACCTAAAGAAATCAGTTTTGCTGGTTTTGAATTTGAAATACTCATTAGAAAGAGTCATGTATTTAAAAAACATTTGCAACACCCCTAATTGAAAGAAAAAAAAATCTCTTCAGGATACAAAATGTAAACCACTAAAAGTTGATTTAGTGGAAGCTACAGAAATAAGCTGCACATAACTCCACTCACAGTTCAAGAAGAAATGCAATTTGGTACTTTTACAGATCTTGAAAATACAGCCTACCTATTAACAAAAATCTCTGAGGCCTTATCTCCATAGGACATTAAAGTCAATTAACCAAAGGAGTGAATTTACAGCGTGCTCAAGCTTTGTGCAGATGCTGTTACTCACAAATGGAATGGTCTGAATCCAGTTTCACTTAATTCACCCTAAAGTATGGCTTTACTTCCGCGGGGCAGCACTTACACGGGGGTTTAACTGAAGCAGTTTATTTTTTCTTACTTTTAACTCAGGCAAATTTCCTTGCTTTTGGTACTGCAGCACTAGACAGGCCCAAAGCAGAGCTGGTCGAAGCCAGTAAACTCTGTGCCTGATGGTGAAGCACGTCTGGAGTCACACGGTGTGATGTCGGCCTCCCAGGGACCCTCCTGAAAACAATGTGCTATCCCAGTCACAAATATTTGCTGAAATTAAATTTCCAGCTTGTTCTGTGACACTTTAGCCATGCGATTCCTATTAATGCAAGCTGGAGCCACTCATCCCCTGTAAATATGTGTGCATAGAGCTAGTGCAGGAGCTTCAAGAAGAAGGTAATTATTTTGCAGATGCATGAGGAATCAAAATAAATGTTCTTGTTAGACTAGCAGAGTCTGTCTGGACCCCTTCCACACGCTAATATTTGACTTTAATTTAAATATACATCCATTGTTTGCTGAGACTGTGGGTTTTTGCAGCCCACTGCAGTAGTTTTCTGTCAGCCCATGCTGGTTCAAGCACCATGCATTAGTCATGAGATGATCTGTGGAGCCAACTTTCATCTGTCAAGGGAGACTCTTCATATCTGCAGCAGCACTCACCATAGATCAAGTTCTCCTCTTGATAATAATAAAGATTTGCCATATATTTACAGACTGATCTGGTAAATTGTATTACTGCTCTCACACAGGGGAGATGAGGGGTTTTTCCAGTTTCTGGCATTAAAACAGCCATTTTTTCCCTTTCTGTTCCTCTATCAAGTTCCTGCTGTTGCAGCAGTTCAGACCAGCTGAAAACCAACACAGCTCAAACTGAATTGTGCATGGGGCATTTGTAAAATTTTTGTGAAGACCATCTCTTACTCATTGCTTTGTGGAAATCATTCAAGAAGTTAGAGAAGCAAACACATCTTTAATCACAGGTATTTTACAATTACAAACATGACAGGGTTTATAGGGGGAAGCGATACATTTTATTAGATCAGCAAACATCACTGGAAAGAACAGATGCGATTTGGGGCATATAAACACTTTCTCAGGTCTGAAATAGAAGCAGTTATATTCAGATGAAGAACAGCCATGCTGAGGCAGTAGTTTCACAAGCGTTTCTTTTGTCAACGGCACCAATAAAAATGTTTAAAAGATTATTGTAAACCCAGTTCTATTTTGCCATCTGGCTCAGCCCCTCAGACAACTGAACCAGCACAGCCACACTGTGCATGTGGGAATGAGGCCCTGGGGAGCCAGAGGAGAAAAAGGGAAGTTTGGAGGTTGCTAAAGTCTCTCTGCACAATCCCTGGAAGAAATGACCCAAAATTTTATGTTCTGTATATCAGTGAATGACTTTATAGCAATGTTTAGTTCTTGCTGAGAAGACAAGGAGTAGTGTGAGGACAGCCAACCCCAGCGAACACGAGAACAGAAGATTCTTCTGTCTGGGGTGAGGTGAGGAATGAAGAAGCCACACTGCAATCCTTCCATGACAATGATGTAGGTTCACTTGACCTGTGGGATCTGTGTGACTGAACCTCAGTTTAAAACTGTCTAAGCCTGTTGGCAGGGACTTTTGAAAGAACCCATGAATTTCCTTTAAGGAGAGATATCAAAAACCTTATGCAAATTGCAAATACTGGCTCTTAGATGAAAATTAAGCTTGGAGCAATACGATGCTATGGCTTCCACTTGCTGAGAAATGCTTGGATTTGGGGTTTTTTTCAAATATAAAAGCACTCTACTTGCTTGCTTTCAAACCTATTCAGGTATCACATAAGGCATCCTCTTTACAGCACTAACACTGTATTAGACAGACCAGGCAGGCACTGTGAAAAATTCCAGACTGCACCATTGCTCAGAATAAGTGAGTGTGGTCTTCTGGCTCCATCCGTGAGTGAGGGCTCAGGAAAACAATCTGCAGCTCCTGACTGCAGTCCAAATGTCTTGTGTGCTTCAGGTCACCACTGAAAAACTCACCAAAAATTACTCCCCTGTATTTAGGATATTGGGAAACATGTTGGAGATGGAGGTATAGGCAGATTGAAAAATAAAGAGGAAAATAATAGTAATAAAAAAAGAACCAAAATAAAAAGCCACTGAATCTCAGGTAAAAGCCATCCAAAGCTAGAAATAAGGGAAATGTAAAAACCTTATGTGCAAGGTAAATGTCAGAGTGAGCACAATAAAGGCTAGTCCTAGTCTGACTATTGATTTAGAATACCCCTGCAAAGTTAAAAAATCCACAGGAATGGTCAATAAAACCAGAGGTAATTTCTTTCCATTTGAACCCTTTCCTGTTCACATGGCCATGTTGTGACCTACCAGCTGCAGCCCTGGGGAATGGCCCTGTGTCCATACTTTCCCTCCCTCCCTCCATGGACAATGCCTGCTGAAGATGTGCCAGATGCAACCCGAGCAGCAGCAAATCCTTTGCATCAGAACTTTGCCGAGCTTGCCAGGTTGCAAACAGAGCAGACTCTCAGACCATTATCTTTATTTCAGCTGGCCAAATAAATCAGAACCAGACAGCAGGGGGTAAATTTCCAGCACTGTGTGTAATGGCTTTAACTTCACAATGTCCACGACTGTCAACCACAGGTGAATGTCTCGCTCACCGAGCTTGCTGCTCAACGTTTACTCCTGTAAGAAACACCACCAGCCTAATCCTGCAGCTGTTTATTCAGCAAAATCCCCAGTGGTTCTAGCAGGAGCTGTGCGTGAGGGAGTGGCACAGCACGAGGCACGTTGCAGGCACAAGCAGGTAAGCTTAGTGACACTTTAGGCAGTTGGCATCCATTCATCCCTCACCCAGCACAGCTCTCCCTGCCACAAATGGCAACACAGCTGCTGTCACTGAAACAAACACCCTCATTTCTCTTGTGCCAGCTCTTCATCACCTCTTCTGTCATAGCCAAAAAATATATCAACATAGTCAAGAAGTCACTCCCTTCCTCTGGAGCTCATTATCTGAGTCTCCTGTAAATTGTGTCTTATTGCCCCTAGTTCTATGCCTAAATAAAGTGTTGGGTCATTCTATTCCGCTGGTGTCTGTTTGGGCTCTTTAAGGCTCTTCAATAGCTGAGATGTTCTGCTGAGCAATCGAGTGCTTTAGCTAGAGCTGCCATGGTGTGTAGCACTGCAGTTACTGCTGCCAAAAAGGGTTTTTCAGTGTATTAGAAATCTGAGCTGGTGTCATGCCTTGTTCTTCCATAATATTTTTCAGCTTCACCTGAAATCCACCAATACAGCAGCGTCCTTGGAAATTCTTAATCTTGCAGGTTCTCCAAATGATGGTATTTTCAGTGGTGAATGATGGGAACAGAGCACAAAATCCCTGTTCCCCTCTCTCTTCTTTTTTCCTTATGCACTTTTACCTGGTAGAATCCGTTCATCAGAGCATGGTCTTCAAAAGGAGTGTAAGTTGTTTTTTACTTAATTCACATCTGCTAAGTAATGCTTCAGCCAGGTCTGCTGTACAGCGCATCTGCACAGAGGCTGAATAACTATGATACAATGGTTAGGGTTGGAAGAGACCTTTAATGAACAATCTGTCCAAGCCCTGTGGCAATGCCCAGTGACCTGACTCCCTCCTTGGCCCTGTTACCACTGCAGACAGAAACCTGAGTGCTGGCAGTGCTGCATGTCACACACACACACACACACACACACACACACACACACACACACACAGAGTGTTCCACACCAACGGGAGAGGGCCAGGTCCTTTTGCCCAGCTTTGCACATCGGAGCGTACGATACGATCCCTGAGATCGTGTGGAATTGATTAACGCTCCAGGCAAAGCCACTGACTTTTCAACTATATAGATCAGGATAAAATGTTGGATGTTTTAACGAAGGCTATCGTTGGATGTTTTAATGAAGGCTAAAGACAGACTGTAAAGCTCATGGCAAACGGGAGGTTTTAGATTCTGAGAAATACTCTAAAATAATCGTCAAGTTCTAAAATCAGAGGCCCTGGGCACATGTCTGGACTGAGTTAGTGCTGCAAGCATACCTTTTATTGGAGGTGACAGGTATCCTCCAGCCTTTGATCTGGCTAAGCTCTGTATCAGAGATCTCTATCTGCAGCGGGAGCCTTGGAACCCACACAGTCACTTCTAATTGGGTGGTAAAATGCTGATAAGTGAAGTTAACAATGGTATCCACTTTGCTTTTCATTTCCTTGCCATTAACGAAGATGGAGTCACAGCTGTCAGAAACCTTAAAAAAAAAAAAAAAAAAAAAAAGGAAATTAATAGAAGTTCCTGAGGAAGCACAAGGAATGATACATCAGCCCAAAGACAACACCGAAAATGTAAGTCATGCATATTGCATTTTCAGTTTTCTAATTAGGAGCAAACAGTGAAAAATGGACCCCAGGGAAAGTGTTCTGCTTTCCTCAAAGGATACTACTCAAACTACAAAAATAATTTAATGATGTTATATAACCTGTGTGAATCTTTTATACTAGGCAAATTAAACTCTTCATGAATCAAACGCCATGTGCATCAACATTTATGTTTACAACTTGCTTAAAGAACCAGGAAAAAAATGGGGCCATATGTTAGTAAGAAAAAGACTGACTCAGAATCATAAACCAGAATCCTTTCCCTTTTCCTTGAGCACTGTGAAGCTGAAAGACAAAGATCCCCGTATGGCTCATGGGCAGAAGTGCAGCAGAAGCATTAATTTTTAGAACTTCTCAGTAATTGTTTTAACAAAATGTATTCATAGCAGTTTTGTATCTTTCTATGAAATCACTGCTAAAATGAGCCTTTGGGCACCATACTACAACTCATCTGCCCTCTTGGTTTCAGGGGTCTTCTGGTACAAATCAAGGTCCTGAGCACAGTCCCTGTTTATATAAAGAACATGAAGTGCAACCCATTTCACCTGCATCCTGGAAAGACAGGATTCCTTCTCCATGAGGTAGTGTTTCCCAATATATTTATGAGTAGATTATATACACATTTAGATTCACGTAAAACATGCTTATATATCTTTATATACATGCACATGTCCATGTATTTGTATCTATACACAGGTTTGCATTCTGCTTTGAAGAGAGAGGGGATTGTTTCTAATGGAGTCCATGTACTGTGGTTTTAATCTTTTAAACCCAGGGCTTATGAGACACAGTTGTGTTACTGAAATGGACTTTGTTCTCTTGTCAGGCCCGTTCTGTGTCGTGCTGTCCAAAGCACTGGGACTTGGATCCGTAGGGATCCTGGCCAAGCCAGTGTTTCAGTTCTGGTTTCCTGGAGTTACTGAGATAACTCACGTAGGCTTCAGTGGGGAATATGCTGAAACACAGGCTGGTTTTCCTCTGCAAACCTCCCTCAAATCTTTTCAGATATTAACAGGAATTAGGGGTTACTGAGCCAAGAAAAATGACAGAAAACCTCCAGCAGCCATTTTGTTTTGCTCAAAAAACATGCAATACTCATATATAAAAGAAAAGAGCTGCACTTCCACATTTGCTATTTACAGGTCAGCTTTTTAGCTCCTACTCAATGTACTGAAACTACAACCAATTGCTTCTTTACAAAGGGGCTAAGCCAGGTGGTGAGGAATGGGGCAGAGGAAACTAAGTCACTCTTCCATGTAAATGCTTAATGAGTACAAGAATATAAAACAATAATAAATCTAGATAATCTGATAAAGAGCTTAAAATGGACTCCAGGCTCAGGAGTACCACAAATGAGATGGAGCAGATTCAGATTCTTTTTTCCCCCCTTTGTAATGTGTCACAAGTGTCTCTGGAAAGTTTAAGCACATTAAGTAAGCCCATTAATTGAATGAGCAGTTGAGATTCTAAACCATAAAACCTACATCTAGGGAGTTCTATGAGAATTAATACAAGACAGAAATAATTAAGAAAACTCAAAGAGGGAGGGATAAACATCAAGACTGGATCAGGGGAATAACTAATATCTGACAAGACAGCAGCTAATATTTCAGATTCTCTTCTTGCTGCTTCAAATGTTCTTGTCTTGTCATCAGTCAAGAAAGGTGCTAAATTAGGGAACTGAAAGATGGACATTAATTTTAGCTATAAAAATACAAGTCTAGGCTTACAAATTTCATAGATTATATGTCTAGGCAGAGATGTTCAGTCACATGTATATACTGACCAAGAGGTAAGTACAAATCAGCATATATAAATATACTAGAGTTCACTCAGTGGTCTTGGGTAGCGTTCAGAGCTCATAGTTCACTTAAGTCTACCTTCCAGAATATAATCCAACCTGGATAAGAAAACTTAAAAGAAACGTTGTTTCAGTTCTCTGTCTGAAATTTGGGTTTGCTCTATTAGGTACAAGCAAACCAAATAATTTAAGGGAAAATTAAGTTTGTACAAGGATGAAAACCACTGCAGTCAGCTGATTCCATGATAAAGCAGGCTAGACTAAAGCTCACGAGGAGGCCTCTATTGCACTCACACATATCTAATTCCTGCCATGTTTCATTCACCAACCTTATAGCAGTTGTTACTCAAAGTAAATTTGGTTCATGTGAAGGAAATGAGAACCTTGAGCACAAGTAGAAAATGTCCAGCACTCCTATTTCATTTGAGATCTGCTGCAGACTGAGGGGAAAACACTGATTTCATCCAGGTCTCCCATGGGAGCTGTGATTTCATGTAACAGCACCGTGACAATCCTCCAGAGTGAAGTGGCATTTCGAAACACACGTTGAGCTTCAGGGACTCAGTGCCAGCTGCATTCTCTGGCCAATGGCCTACAGCAAATGTTCCCCTTCACCTTCTCCCCTTTTAAGTCCCCTCCCTACTTTTCTAGCCACACTCTGACTGCCAGAAGTGGCTTGTGATGCTGCTGGAAGGGGAACTTACAGGACCTGCTGCTGAGGTTTGGGGAGGCCACCCCTGTTTACAGCAGAAAGTGCACAGGTTTGCTACAGGGCAAGCTCTGCCACAGCAGGGAAACACAGGTAGAGCTGCATTAGCAGGTGACTTAACACACAGAACTCTTTTGAGCTGCTGGTTCTGAGGGAACAAAGAGGCAAAGGGCTGTTAAATCTCTCCTGCAAACATTACACAGCGAGTAGAATCAGCAAAAGCTTAGAATGCCACCCTCTCATCTAAAATGCACAGAGCAAGCCTGTTTAAAACAGTCTGTCACCATCCATTGTCAACTGCCTGACAGAAGCAGCAAGTGCTGTTTGAGAGAGTCTGCAAGCAGGAGGGCAGGCTGGCCACGATGGGCTCTGGTATGCAGGTCAAGAGAAAGAAAGCTGCAATTAACCTCTCTGGGCTTTGAAGCAGGTGGTTGGCTCCAATCCCCCCAAGTTATTGTAAAAAGCACAATTTTCCCTGTTCGGTCTGTCACAGCCTCCTCGTTTCAGACTAATCCAGAACAAAAGTAGCTAGCAGTCCAAAAGAGTAAGTGGGAAACCATTGGATGTTCAGGTCAGCAGAGGTTTATACACCCTTTGGGTCAACAGGTAAAAGAGAGGGAATGGGGACTGACAAGAAAACAACTACATGCCTGCTTGTGGCCCATCTTTGCGTGCAGGTTCAATTCCAGAGCTCGTACCTCACCCTCAGCTTGCAGATCACTTTGTAAGGAGGCCAAATGAGATAGATGTAAGAGGAGACAGTCACAGTCCTTGTGGCTGTTCACCACTCAGGAATTTTGTGCTTAAACAAGACTTTGCTGCTCCATGCCTGTGTGGTACAACCATTTTTCTCCAGCACTCCCTTGTGTGGGAGGAGAGAGTGCGATGCTTCAGCAGAGGCCCAACCACATGGGCACCTCCTGTCAGCAGCACTTCAGGGCTTTCCCAGCCCAGACCTCATCGCAAAGTTCATCCTTCTTGCCCTTCAGACATACACTTCTCACTGATGTTTACACATAGCTCTGTGTGAGCATAGATAATGAATTTTAAAGGAAAAACGACTTCCCAAAGGAAGGAATTGTGGTTAATTTGGTCCAAAGCAACAGTGACTAAGTGGATGTGAGCAAGAGACCAAGTACAGTGTGAAACTGTCCCATGGCACTTCTCACCTGTGAATTTTTGACACACAAAACTCAAAGAAATGGTGGTACTTTTACAACCCATTTAAAGAAGAGGAAACTGAGTGTGTAGCAGAATTGGGTCTAACACACACTCTTTTCAGCTGAAAGCCACAGCCATTTGGTTATCCTGTCAGAATTGCACATGATTTAAATCTGAAGTTCAAATTCACCCTTAAAAAGAGGTTCTTTTTAAACCTACTGTCAAAAGAGCCTTCACCAACCAGCGCTTTCGCAGAAATGCCCTTTATAAGAGGAGTTTTTTGCTTGGAGTCAAGATCTACTAGACTTTAAAAAATACTCAAGTTTAATGGGATGATTTTTCAACAGCAAAACCCAGCTTCATTCATTCCCACCCCTGCCTTTCTGATGTCCAGAGCCCAGAACAGCTCTGGCTGCAGCCACCAACATCCTCTGCAAACAACTCACCCACCAGTGGAAGAAGAGGCAGGAATGACAGACCAGCAAACTATAGATGTTCAGAGCAGGTCAGAGGAACTGCTCAGTGCTGCTCTGCAGAGAGTGTGCAAGGGATGCAAAGTCTCATAATTGTGGCTCAGGGTATAAAGAGAACAAACAGTTGTAACAAGATTATAAACCAAATGGTGCCCAGAGTAAATGGCTCTTTCTCATAATAATATTTTAACTGTAATTTTGTGGTAATTTTCCTGAAAGCCGCCTTTCCCTCCTTTTCTGTGGCATTTTCCCTGATGTTGTTGTTACCCTGTTAGGAAGGAAGTGGCTGAGCTACTTCAAACCCTTATGCTGTGTGTTTAACTCCTGCCTCTTGCATCCTTCTATATGGCCACAGCACGGCTCTATAAGGCTTTTTTCTGGTTTGGATAATTTTCTACTTTATTTTTATTATTGCTATGTTTGCTTTAGAAGCACAGGCTCTGAAATTACTTCCTCAGCCTGAGGAATGTGGCTTACTGTTTGAGTAATAGTTGCAGACAAAAAGAAGGATTATTCTTCCTATCCGTTTCTTTCCCACTCTAACAGCAGTTTACCTCTGTGCCTTCCCTGACTCCTGTCCCCTTCTGCTCTCTGCACTGCCTGAAGCCACTGCTGCAGTCTCTCCTAAACCAGCAAAGGGACACAAACAAACAAGCTGTTTTCCAAACCCCTTTTCATCTAAGAAATGCTGGGTTTATTTAAATTCAGAATTATGCCTGATAATCGTCATTCTAGTAAATGTCAGGCTTCTTGTTTTGGCTGTAGCTGTATGTTATGTCATGACATGATAATTATCCCAGTGCACAGTATTTGACCATATTCACATGTCAAGTGATAACATAAAATTAAAACTTTTCATTAGATTTTGTTCTCCTTTTAAAATTAAAACTAATTGGCCAAGGTTGACTTACAGTTTTGCCTCAGAACAACAGTTGTGTCCTTCCAGGCCTGTGTGGCAGTGCCAGTTCAGAGTCCCACCCTGTGCTGTTGTCAACTGCTCAAGCACTTTGGGACATGAGACTGAAATTGAAACTAATAAAACAAAAGATTTTATTCCCCTTTGATCTTAGACATGCAGAATAGCTTTGAAAGTGTAAATTTTGAAATATTATTTTCACATTAATTTGTTTTTATTGGCAAATGAGTTCTCCAAGTACTGTTCTCTAGAATAGCTGCTGCAGTTTCAGGTGTGTGTTGGCTTTAGGAATCCCTTGAGATAAATTCTAAGGGTTGTTTCCTACTTAGAAACAATAGCAAGAGTTTAAATCAAGTATTCCCCATCCCATGAGTTCAAAATGTGTTTGCTTTTCATCTTATCAGTGAATAATAGTTACACAGAAACAGGATACAAACTGCCTGGTTTAATGCAGCCCAACGGTTATAATCACAAATAGGAATAGAATGATTTCCCCCTCCTCCTTTCACTGTGATTTATACTCAGGGCTGACACATAACAACGAGGAGTTAGAAGCAAGATTGAAAGGAAACCCCTTTGCCCAGAAAAGCACAGATTTGGAAAACCAGGTAATATACTGAGATGCTCTGTGTCCAAGTGAGCAGCAAACCATGCGGGCCTGAGCACGGGGCTCATGGAGGGGATTCCAGTCACACAGATGCACAGAGCCACACGTGGACAACACGAGACCATCTCAGCAGCAGCTCGGCAGCAATAAGCACCACAGAGTTAGGGATACCCTATCGTTTTACTGAAGAAGCCTCTGCTCATTTTCTCTGTTTAACACCACTGCTGAAGGGAAGCAGGAAATGGAGGGAGATGAGACTAGGTACAGCTTGTAATGATGTGAATGGGTATTTGAAGTTTTAAAGTGTTTTTACCATTTAACCCCCATTGAAACGCACTGAACTAGAGGGAAGGACAGCATGGAAGACATTAACATTTGAGTTTAACAACGCAGACAATTGCTGTGGCTTAGAAAAGGTGCAACGATCCATGAATGTACAATGAGAGTTTAAAAACCTGCTGTATGGAATGAAGTGTGCACTATTCAAAAACTGTTGATCTATGCAAAATTATTAAACAACACTTGAGATCTGCCAGGATTTCGGTCCCAGGTGCAGAGCAGCTGCTCTCATTTGCTTTCCGGCGTGCCGTGCAGGGGCGTTCCTGCTGGGGATGATAAGTTTGGCGGATGCACAGGTTGAAAGGGGAGCACCAAAGAAGGTGGGTGTGCTTTCAGACTCCAGCCCACTGCTCAGACTCAATTCAGGCTCAGTAATAACTGCTGTGCACCCACAGTGATGATGCAGCTGCTCGTTAGGGCAGCTACTCCGGTGTTTCATTATTGATTATGCAGAAAGAATACTGGAAGCAATTGGGGGGCAGCTAATAGCAGTACATGGGGGCTGCCAAAATGGTCTCTGCTCCATGTAACAAGGTCCTTTACCCATCAGCTGTGCTTTTAATTGCACCTTTTCTACAAAAAAAAGAATTCTGTTAAAATTAAAAGTTACTTTTTCTGCTCTCCCCACTGATTTATCATCACCATGTGCAGATTGAGAATGACAGATCATCTCCATTAGGCCAAATCCATGGTTGATGGATTCTGGTGTCTTTGGAAGATAAGAGAACATCTTTGCTCATGGTGGCTGGGTCAGTGGTTGGTCCACCAGGAACGTCACCTCCCCTGCACAAGAAGAAATGACACTTGATACCAATAATTAAAATCTAGTGGTGGCTGTGCTGCTGCTGGTCTTAGCACAGGCATTTCTACAGTTGGTTGGGAAACCAGATGGAACTCTACTTTGACGTGTGAAAGAAAAATAGGACGGAACTGGTAGGGGATAGAATGTGTCCTTTAAGATTTGATCCAATCCTTGTTGAAGGAAAGGAAAGATTTTCTACTGATTTACTGGCCTCAGACCAGCAGTTTTCAAGGATGTGGGTACTTGACTGTCTATTTTGCAATGTAATGCAATGACAGCCAACTGTGACACAAGCTTGGAACGGAGACTTTTAGGCAGCGTTTTTTAAGAGGTCTGTCATATTTCAAGTTGTTTGGACAAACTGCAATTATGCCTTGATAGAGAAGCAGTTCCACTGCCAGGATGCAGAAGAGCAGGTGCACATGGAACTTACTGCATGTGGTTCAAGCTCATTTCAATCAGCACAGTTTGGTTTCGGGGGAAGCTTCAGGATCACTTTGTTTTTTCCATTCAACCACTACTCCGATAACGAGAAAACGTGGAGAGGATCTCAGATCTCCTGCTTCCTTGTCCACTTGTGATCAAAATTGTGCCAGTCCCATTCTTGCTCCCTGAGTTTCTTTTCCTTTTAAGCAATCTACTATGCAAGTCAGCTTGGCTTCTGTTTGCCTTGTCACCATGATGCAGTGCCTCTCCTGAGCTAACATCCTCCCCAGACAGGCATGATTATCTCTAGACAGACATCTTCATTCTCTGCACTGAGATAAAGGATCTCTCACCAGCACAAATTCTAAGCACATGCTTGTCTGGGGTGGCTTTTGGTTAAGTATTTGATCCTTACACTTCTGCAGATTAGGTAGTACCAACACTTGTTAGTTTAAGTAAACATCCACACTCTTCATATTCATCAGCTGGCATCCCAGAAGGGCTTAGGAGTTGTTTATGTGGTGAAACCCCAGCATATGGTACTCGCTCCTTCTTGCACCGATTCTAATTGCAAACACTGAACCTGTTCTGGAAAAACTGTTAATTAGGTGAAAACAACAGTATGTTTGAATTACAAGCTAAGGTGGGGGCTTTTCCCCTGTTTTTCCCCCCATTTGAATGCTTGCACAAATGGGGTTATAGGCTGGCAGAATAATTTGTACATCCGTGACAAAAGTAAAAGGGGAAAATATCCAGGCAGTTGTAACATAAGATGTAACAGTTTTGTAAAATAATGGGCTTTAAAAGTAATCTTCTGTGTACTAAGTAAACTTAGCAGTCATGATTCATGGCTCTAATCCCTGTGACTGAAATTTAAGATCTAAGGCTCCATGAAATTAGAGAAAAAGAACAATTACATGCATATTCATTCAATTTCATGTATTCTGTATCCTTCAATTTTTTCAGTGAAATTTTAACAGGGGAAATAGACGTTTCTAAAGACTGTGTACTACAAAAAACCCCACCAGGTCAGTTTTAACAGCTGAAACTAACCCACTCTTCTGCTCCTGTTGGTTTCTCAACCTTCCTGGAGAATGCAAGTCACCTTCACATCTCCTTGTCTCCACAAATATTTCAGAGATGCTACAACACAGCGTGCAAAAAGCTCAAGGACACTAAGTGTGTAGAGAACCCATGGAGGACTCTGGCAACTCAGCCCTTCCCAGCTGCACAGAAATGCTGTGGAGCAAAGAGGAGGATGCTCACAACAGGACCAGTGCCCATGAAGTCCTTGTGCTGCTCCTGGATTATTCCACAGAGGAGAGGAGCCCGAGAAGAGCCGCTCCCACCCCTTCCCTGTGAATGCCATGGGAATATATGGCAACTACAACAGCACTGTAAAGCCCAGCAGAAGACTAGACAGACAAGCAATAAAGCTTGTGAGCTTAACATATTAAGAGTAACGTCTGAAGTCATGAGTATTTGCCACACTAATCTAGCCATTAATCTTGTCTCAGTAACACAAGGATACACCATCTTTATCCTAAAGGATCAATGGAAAACCAGAAAAAACATCCAAAAAGAGCTCTTAAATGCACAGCAATACACTTTTATTTTATAAAGAAAACACTGGTCCTATGCCTAGACACTACTGCATCAACATTCATAAGTCTTCTCAGCTAGTTTTTAGTCTCTGAGCAACAAATAATTCATTAATTAGGAAAAAAGGGACATTCAGACAGCCAACACAGCCAACAAAAGCAGCCCTCAAACTGCATTCATTCAGCCAAGTGCTTCAATAAAATTATTTGGGGAGAACATCAAGAGCCTTTACCTAAAAAATTACTTTCCTTCTCTGGTCTCACAAGACTAGACTATACTAAACTGTTTTATTCATCCAATACACGATGGCTCAGAAGATCAGCATTAGGAGAGAGGTCCCTGTTCAGCAGAGAACCGGACTGTGCCATTCCATCTCCTCCATGACTGCCTGTGCTGAGCTGTGCTCCTGTGGATGGCACTTGCAGGGAATACTCCTGGACAGTCACTCAGGGAAACAGGGATGTCCTTTGGAGCAATGCATTGTAAAGAAGAAGTCTCCATATATTAAAAATATGGACAGATTACGTTTCAAGTGTACAGTCTCAGGGCTTTTGAAATTGTCAGGGAGTGACTGGATGACATAGCATATCTTTTGCGAGAAAATATTTCATCTCTCTTTAATGTCAGAATGACACAATCACAAGACTCAGCTTAACTCCTTAATGCAGAGTGCTGGATTTGCTTCTGTACATAAACAGTGCTAAGATTGTGTGAAGATCAGATGCTTCAGTTGTGACAAGGCCTCAACTCACAGCTTAAACTGTGCACATAAATTCAAAGGACTGACTGTACACACGCTGCACCTCAGTGAGACGGGATCCCTTGGAAACAGGCCCCTCTATAACCCGCTGTCTCTGATGCTCCACACCTACAGACCCTCCTACTCTCAGCTGCAGTTTCTTGCCAGACCAGGGGAGGAGAAATCCAATGTGAAAACAAGGGAAGCTTGAGTGGAACAGAACAAATCCTGCAGGAACAGCCCCATGTGGGGACAGTGATCAGGGTGACCTCTGTTCTGTTGCTGTCTGTTATTTGACTTTATTGTGTCAGTAAATCCAAACTCCAACAAGGGCGAAAGAAGCACATCCTGGCCTCTGCAGAGCAGAATATTTAAATAATTGCAAATAATTATTTATAATTACATATATTTATGATCATATATTTAATTATATGCACATAATTACAAACGCCTGGTGCAATTGTGATACAAATGTTTGGTTACTGCATTGATAGTGACGAATATGCTGCACTGAAGAGGGAAATGTTTTCTCATTGGCAGGCACCAATGTGCTCTCCATCTAAAGGGCCTGCAGGAAGGAGTGAGGGGACAAAGACATCTGCTAACACCTCCCACCTTTATTTCCTCTTTCATTAACATGCTGGAGCTTTTGACCTTTAAATATCTTCCACCATGGGCAAGGGACAGTGTCAAGGAAATGGCATTGCCCAGGGTTACATCTTTCCCTACACACTGCTATCCAAATTCATCAATTCAGCCCCACGTGACACATACCTGCCACAAGTCACTGAACAGTGTTTATGTTTCTCTAGAGGTTCTCTGCTAGTCATCTCAATGTATCTTACAAAGAGAATTAATTGTCATAATCCTCCTTTTTACCAAGAAGGGAACACAGCCCATCAAAGCCGCCGAACAGAAGAGGAGCCCTGAGGGCACACCATGTGTGGCTCAGGACGCGTGTGCAGGTGGCCCTGCACTGAACAGCACTGGGTTGGCAGGCCCAAAGCTCCCAGACATCACAGCAGATGCTGCTGGGGGCTGCAGACCCAAGGGCTACAGGGGTCTGCAAGACACCTGACAGACCACAGATTTTTCTCTTTTGAGGAGAACCAAGCGCAGTGAGAACAAATGTCAAAATGCCTACATTTTGGATGGCAAAGAGTTTACCTTTCTTCACAGAACTCTTCAGAAACCATGATCTATGAAAATCAATACTTTGCTATTGGCTTTCACTTAAAAGCAGAGATTGAATTATCAAACAAATCTGGGTAGAGATACCTGACTTCTCTCTCCACTGTGCCCCTCACAGGGTCATATTTGCTCCAAAGCCCATATGACATGGTTGGACTGGGCTTCTTTCTCAACAAATAAGACCCTCTTAAAATCCAGCTACAAATGAGTTGTGCTTCCTGTTTGTCTGTCTTTCTCCCATCTGCAGCCCCAGTGCATGGACTTGTATGAACTCTGTCTAAATGCCAAGACAGATCTGTAAAGTTCTTCAGTTTCCCCATCAAATCTGGGCAAAACCAACCATTCCAACTCATGCATGAAAGATAAGGGACAAATTGCAGAGTGCTGCCATAAGTTTTCTGTTGTACTTTGGGATATTTCTCTTTTAGTCTGTTTTTTAACATCTTCCCTTATGGTTGTGTAGATACAGAAAAAACATGCCACAGTGAAAGAATGTAAAAACATGGGAGCACTGAAAAAGGTTCTGTCTTTTCTTAAAGTTAGACCAGTTCACTTCATCACAAGAGAAGTATATGTAAAAGTCATGTCCAAAATGAAAACATATCCCTGGAATCACAGAAGACATATGAATCTGGCTCTTTTACTAGAAGTTATGAGTTCTCTTTCCTAACCACAAAGCCTACAGGTCCATTCTGGCCTTAACAGGAACTAATTCGAACAGCAGTGTAACAAAGGATAGCAAACCAGGAAAGGTTCCTTGTCTTGATCACGACTTTGTATTTTTTTAATGATGCCACATTTGTCTAATCACCCAGAATCTTCCCTAAAAGCCTCAGAAAACATGGGTTTGTTTAAAGCCTCTGCCATTGATAGAGCACAGAAGAGGCCTGAGAGCTTCACCACAGCACATCCTGGTGTCTGCCCGCACCGAGAGGCGCGGCTGCTCCCTGCTCAGGGGTCAAACGATGCCGTGGTCACACACCACTTGAATGCTGGGCAAACAGGCAGTACATTTGTTGGATTTAATGCTGCTGACTAGATTTTGTCTTTATTTGCTTGAAGAAACTCATGTTCTGTCTCTCCTTCACTGACTGTGGAGTTCTTAATATTGGCTTCTCGGCTGACATCACACTGCTATTTTTTTTACAATGTTTGTGCTGCGGGTGCATTTTGGAGGCTGTGATAGGACAGCTGTCATCTCCTCCTCTGCAGCTTCATTTCCTATTTCACCCTGAAATCTTCAAATAGTTTCTTGCCTTGATCTCCCACTTCTGTGGCAAAGGAAGGTTTAGTGATGTTTTGTTTGGGATTTCAACCACACTTGCTGCCAATAACCATCCAATTTTTTTCTGACCATTCACCTTATTCTGTAATAGATTTCTCATTCTTCCCTTTCATGTGTTTGTTTCTGTTTTCTCTTTTCAGGTCTTCTTTCATTTTTGTCCCTCTAAGCTCTTACAGCTTACAGCTATATAGCTACCCTAATCTGCTCTGTTCTCCACACAGAAAGACTTTCAAAAGGGATTTAAGAGAGGAGGATCCCCACATCTCCACAGAACACGTTCCTGGCCATGCACTGATCTTTGACAAAGCTGAAAGAGTCTTTCCATCAAAATCACTTTGGCCAGCATGGCAGGTACCAGGGAGCACTCTACGTCCAGTTTATTTTGGGTTTGCTAAAGGATAACAGGAAAAAGGACACAAGGGTTCTCACCACTGATAGAGTTCTTCACTGTAAATATTCCAGACTTTCAGGAAGGGGAGAGCTCATGAGTTTTCAGGACATTATTTCTGCCTGCCAATAATCTCATCTTTATAGCATGACATCCCCTCCAGCAGCTGTCTCTGAAGTCACTCTGTGACTACCAAAGCTATCAGGTTCTGTTCACTGAAATAACTCTATTAAAGTCTCATGTTTTATGCAGGTCATAGATGCAGCCCTATCGATTTAACTTGAGAGAGCACCCTTCTTTGTGGTAGTGAGATGTTTGTTTTTCACCACTTTGCTGCCTTCCTTGTTGCCCAACAGACAGCCCCTGCAGCTGGTGAAGGTCACCAGTTCTCAGGGAACTCTGTTCAATGCAGGACATTTGCACTTATCGATTGAACATTAAGGGCCATTCTCATGCAGATGTGTTCTGCTTTGCCAATCCCTAGTCCACTTCATCTCTAGCTATGCACTCAGCTTCAAGGGGATTATGCAGCAAATATTTTATTCAAACTAGAATAACCAAAAATGCATTTCTGGGTTCCTGTGCTGTTCAAGAGGCTGCTGTCTAGAAAACACACCAGCACTTTGCAGTTGCACCTCACTCGCTTAACAGTGGGACTTCCAGAGCCTTCAGAATGGGAAAGGTGTGGTACAAAGGGCCCAATTCTCAGGAGGTAAAAAGGCCACCCCAGTTGGGACAGATTGTGCTCATGGTCATCTGCTCTGCCTTGCTGGAGAGCAGCCACATGTGCAGTGGCTGCAGCTACAGCCAAGGGGTTAGGCAAGATTGCACCAACACCCTGCACTGAGCTAGGGAGTTAGGAAGGGATGAGCTGCTCCACAGTTCAGCTTTTCAGGATACCTTATGTTTCTTTTTCTTAGTTCACTTCTTGCCTGTCAGTCTCATCCTAGCCTTCTTTATTTAGAATCACCTTCATTTTCAGGTACCTCAGGCTTTTCCCTGAGCTTGCTGAACTGCCTGTGACAGAGAGAAAAACAATTCAAAGGACAGCCAGCAGCAGCCTCACTAAGCAGGATCCTTTCCCACCCTGACCCAGGACTCACACAAGGTCAGCAACCTTCTCCAAGGAGCCACGCTCCTGTACAAAATCATCTGCGCATTCTTCAAATGGGCCAAAGCTGGAGACATCTTCTCACAAGAATTAAGGAGATCAAAGTTGGCAATAATATAGCTTTCCTCAGCAAAATTAGTTACACAAAATGAAAATACCAATAATAACATAAGGCGATTAAACAAGCCACGTTGTCAACTTTGTGAAGAACAGAAGGTCTTAGCAAATGGCTGTCTCCTACACTTCAGACAACCACACTCACCAACAACATTGTAAAAAACAAACAAGCTGTAACTTAAATAGTTCTAGTGGCATGGTACCCACAGCAAGGACTGGGAACCATCCCTACACCATGGGCATGTCCTTTGTTCAATGAACAGCACGAAAGAGAAGCCTCCCGGTATCTCAGCTCTTCCCTGTAATGGTGCTGGCTGGATCTTCCCCATCTCACTGTGGTTAAGTGCAATTATTTAGGATCCAGCTGCACCCCTGTGGTCTCCTCCCAGTGTTACCTTTCCTAAGGGACACAAAGCCAGCCCTGGTGCTCTGCAGGAGCAGGCTATCTGTGGGGGTGCTGCAGGCTGGGTTGTAAGGAGGTGTGGAGGAGACAGCCCGGGCTGTTTGCTCTAAGGACGCAGCTCCATATTCGCAGCCACCATTTCCCTTCTACCCTTTATTGGCTTCAGTGTTACTTTGCCCTCGTTTTTTGTACTCAGATCCCGAGTTCTTCACTCAGTAATTTTGAAAATGTTTACTTGGCATTTATAGTGCACAAAATGTGCTTAAAAACACAGCAATGAAGCGTTTACTCCAAGGAAGGATTTTCTCATTTTACACTGATAATCTCTCATGCTAAACTCACTGCAGGCTGGGGAAATCTCAAAGTCTCCAGCTTCTGTGTGGTAGGGACTATTTAAGTCTGCAGATTTCCAGTATGGGTGTATTGAAATCTTTTATTTGTGGGGTGGCAATAAAAGATGTGGAGAGAAAATCTCCCCTGGCAACGTGTACTCTTGAAAGGCCCTTTCAAAGCAAACATTCCAGCAGTAAGAAACACTTCAGCACGCTGCGTTCCCATCTTCCCCTTCCTTCCCTCACTGCCTCCCCAGCCCGCGCTCTTAGCATTGGAATAATAAATTCCTTTGTGCCCCATCTTACAAAAGCGTTTCACGTCACCTTCGTGCACTTGGCTGGGGAAGACCTCGCAATCACAGGTTATATTCTTTCACACAGCACTGTAAGTATTTTGTGTTTCTTTGCAGCCAAGTGTTATCAGCTGGCCATATAACATTCAATTTGGGGGGGAAAAAAAGGTAGAATGATTGTATTCTGAAATACTGATTGCATCAAATGGCAAGTAGATTGGAAGACAGTAATCATGCTGAGCTCAGACGATTAAAAACTCACTTGGAAAATTGGCACTTGCTGAGCCTTTATGGAAAAAAATGAATTAAGGAGGGGAACAATAAGGAAGGGCATACATTAATTTTGCTCTGCAGTGGATAATTTTGAATGTAAGAGATCTGAGGAAGAACTGTGTGTCTTAAGGATTTTCTCTTATGTCTTCAGAAGAAAACCTGAGAGCCACTGGAGAGGGATTGCAAATTAAACCCAAACAGTAATCTCAGAAGCAGCAATTGGAAAAGAGCAAATAAATAAAGTATATAAATAGGAGACAGCGTTTCCTGCTAGGAACTTATCTCTTCAGACAATGCCTCTCAAACAAAGAGCTGCCCTTGCTGGCACTCCTGCCAGGCAATCTCCATCTCTGCTCCTGGGGTGATGCCCTTCCCCTCCGCACCGCTGGGTATTTGTCCAAGGCACTCAATAAAGGATTACCTCCCAGAATGTCTATATTGTAGAAAACCCTGTGGAACTCCTGCTCAGCTGTGAGAACTGCAGGGCTGGCCCTGTGTCCACACTGCTTTTATACAGGGTTGAGAACACTCTCAGCACTCCACAAATAATCAATGCACACAACTCAAATAAATGCTCAAATCTTTTTCAATAAGGTACACAACCATTACACAGCCTCTTCTTGACACTCGCAGGAGTTCATGTCTCTCTGCTCATTATTCCCCTTTTTATTACAGTACATCCTTTCCTCTGGTTTATGATGGGTTTTGGATCCATGCTCGTGTTTGAGGGAGGTTCCCCCTCCAGCCCAGGGCAGGACCATGTTGCTCAGCCCACAGGACACCACCAGTGCTGCTGAGCAGGAACACGCTGAAATTCCCTCTGAAGGAGCTGCAGCGTTTGGAATCTGCTGACCATGGGCTGCTAAAATCTATGTTACATCCTTGAGAGGCCCTATCCTGCAATGCCTCTCACATGAGTGGTCTTGGCTCTCCCTCAGTAAAAGGGGCTATTAGCAGAATTATTCTGGGAGCAGAAACAGAACAGGAGTGAGCATTGCAATGTCTGTCATGTGTCACATGGCCTTTAGACACAGGACACACACACCTCTCTGCAGCAGAGCTCTGCCTGACTGCCAGAACTCCAGACCTGCCCCATTGAGCAGCTGTAACACATCAAGGTGATGGAATTAGTTTCTACTTCCTGTTGAAAACATGCAAACTTTAAAGTTTTAATCCCTGCTTGACACTTTTGATATTTTTTAATATATACCTGGACCGTGTTTCATTAGCCTAACTCGATTCACAAAAACAACCCCAGCAATTCAAGGAAGTCTTTGCTGTGGGAGTGAATTTCTTGGTACAGTGACATTCGTATAAATCAGACCTTAAGAGCTGACAAAAACAAAATAAATGCTAAATCCTGCCATTTATTTAACCCTGAAGGCGCTGTTTCTACTGAAGCTCAGGGATCCTCTCACTGGAGTGTACAATGAATTGGGAGTAGAGGAAAACCACATCCCAATGTGCTTCTTCCGTACTTCATGCAAATGGAAAAGGAAATCCATTTATAACTTCACTTTGTTCTTTCATCCTTATTTAATGAGCTGTCTGATTCAATAATCCAGCATTTAGCTACTATTCGTTTAGGCTGGATTTTCCCCATTCCCTTCAAAATCCCAGATATACCCCAGTCCTGATGCACAAAAGGTACAGATCTGCCAAGCCAAATGGTATTTCTTGTTGCTGTTCCTATGAAGAAGAGCAGACTAGTTTTTATTCTGATTTCCCATTTCATACAATGAGAATGCAAAAATATTAATAATTAAAAACATAGAAAGAAAAAAACCCTGCCTTCTCCAACAGAGGACAAAGGAGACAGTTACTGTCAACAGTTGGTGCTTCTTCTGTCAAATAAATCAACTGCACTTCAAACTGATGGTGGCGTGTCAGCCTCGTCATCTGCATCTTCAACTCCAATGGTGCATCTCAAAGGAATGCATCTCAGAACACGTTACTAAAACACAGGTGTGGACAAGTTAAACCACAAAATCATACACTCAAGCTGCATTCAAAATCCAACTGTGACCCACAGAGTGAGGGGAAACACAAAGCTTTGGTTGCTGCTTTCGGTGCCCATCCGTGCCGAGCTGCCTCAGCATGAAATTCTCCGGAATTAAAGCCACCTGTGGGTTGAAATATTCAGCACTGTATGTACATGTTAACATTTTTGGTGCCCAAACCACTGTTGCTGGCTTTAAATAGCATGCTCTGCCATCCAAACAGCAAAGCATCATGTGCTGCCCGGTCCCATTTCTCTCCACCACATCAGGGGAGAGGGTGGCACATAAAGACTTTCCTCTCATGCTGTAGCTGACAGCTAATGGCTGTTTTAACTTTCACATGGAGCAAATGTTGCCCTCGGTAGCACCTCTGTCACTCCAGTGCCTGTCACACACTCCTATGACTTTAACTGAGAGCACACTTTGGCCCCAGGGGTTTTGACGACAATGGGAACCTGAATTAATTTGCCCAGTCAGAATGATAGTTCAAGAGGTATAAAAGCCTCAAAATCCATGAGGTTCATGCAGCCACAATTAGAATATTAAAGTGACATTAAAGTTTATAAAGCAGAGTTTGTTTCCCACAGAATCTGGAAAAAAAAGCCTCCAAAAGTTTGTCATTTTCTCTCAACAACAGCTACTTATTGCTACATTTGCTTTTGTCGAGCCTGGACTGAGTTGTTTACTCTGTGCATTTCTTAGTATAAAATATTCAGAGTTTATCCTAAGCAATACTGTGGTTCAGCTAATGATTGTTTCCCAGGACTGGGATCCCTGCCCTTTGCATTTCTGCTCTCAGAGCAGCCAAATGCTAAGCCATAGAATTGTTTTCTTCCTCTGAAGTAGCAGCTGGTGCCTTGGAAGACACCATAAGCATCTCTGCCGAAATCTGTGTAATTGCACATGTCGGCGTGGTCTGTTCTGAACGTATCCTTCTCCCAGACAAAACACTGTTTTCTCAAGCTGGCTTTGAAGACTGTAAGTGTTTAAAAATAGCTTCAGGAAGGCACGCACATATATTTTGCTATAAACTGTGTACAATGTGTACTGTATACAGAATATTAATTCTCCAATATGTGATTCTGTGAGACTGTCTCGTTGGCATCGTTATTGCTATACATGGAGCTGGTTTGTGTGCAAATACAATTCTAGACCCAAAGTTTTAGCTTGGCACCATCCTAAAACAATATAGATTTCAACCTGTTGCTGAGTAACAAGAGTGCTTTTCAAGAAAAGTCTTTAATATGCAGTCAGTGGCTATGGTACTTTGTTCTGATCATACTTTGTCAAGCTAGAAAACTAATTAGCAGAATCTGCTGACCTGGATGTCAGAACCTCTGATACTTCAACAAAAAGCAAAATCCTTAATTCAACAGTTGACATACTGTAGAAGGATCTGATGTACTCTCTTGCCATCTCTTATGACTCATAAAGATGAACTTTGTATGGGGACAGAGCGAGGGACTTTTTTGGCCAAAATAACTAGAAATTGTAAGAAGCTCTAATTTATAAGTTGGATGAATTGCAAGTAGTTCAATGATAATTCATTATTGCTCTGACCTAGGCATATCTGCCTTCAAATACAAACCACAAGATGTCAAGGCAAGAAAACTGTTTCTTGCCAATAAATCCTGGTGGGACAGGAGTATCCCTACCATCCCCACAGCACTACTGTCAGAGTTTCAAACCTAAGGTGGAAACTCTTTCCAAGGTGGAATTCCTTCCAAACAGCTTGGAGCCAACGCCC